>JXSR01S074365.1:223268-235345 GCA_000969725.1 Ophiothrix spiculata | reverse complement strand
CCCATGGCTAGGTATTGCTTGGCTTCATATTGGGATGCGAGAGGTTGCAGGTTCGAACCCTGCGGTCTAATGTGGCAAAATAGTCACTCTTTATGACAAGGTTCGAGATTTGACCCCGATTTTACTGCCAAAAATGGCAAAAAATAAAAATTCTTTAAATAAAGAATGATACATGTTTCTAGGCTAAAATTTTGTGTAGAATTCAAATATGAAGTCAAAAATGCTTAATCTTGAACTTGAAATTTCCTCCATTGACTAATACAGGGCCGAGATGGTCAGAAATGGGGTAAAAACGGGCAAATCCAATTGTTAAAATAATTTGCATTTTTGTATTAAACATCCTAAGCAAAAATAAGTATAAAAACCTCATGGGCAATAATAGTCCTGAGCATATTCTTTTTGAATTTTAAGTCCATAGGGCTTAAAATAAAATTCATTCAAACAATAAATAAAGAATAAACTGCTATTGTGTAAATTTAGTTCATGCTTTTAGCTTCGTATCACAATCGAAAAGATCAGTGGACCCTAGTACTAGAAATTCTAACACATAAAATTTAAAAAAAGAGTCCCAAATCCAGACAGGAGATATACTGGGCACCATGTTACTGCCAAGATGCACCCACCCCATGGCTAGGTATTGCTTGGCTTCATATTGGGATGCGAGAGGTTGCAGGTTCGAACCCTGCGGTCTAATGTGGCAAAATAGTCACTCTTTATGCAGGACTTTCCAAGGAGATCAGTTTTAAAGGACCCTGAGAACTGTACAATAACCTGAATGAATTGCATTAATATCTAAAGTTGGGAGATAGACGAACTGAACATAGGTACAAGGATATAAAGCTATAACGCTACACACTAGCATACGAAATCAGAACTGATGCTACCGTATTTGCATTTAAACCATTCTTGAAAAGAAAAATGGACATTATGCTTTTGACAAAATAGTATGACCAATTTAAATTCAACTTGCAGATATTGCTTCCATTTTTTCTTTGATATACTATTACCCTGATAAATCACTTTGTATGGCCTGATGATAATAAAGTAGTGGTGTTTTCAGTGAATGCCGGCAATGACTTTACCCGTCACTTCCCTCCTATCTTACCGAAATTATACTGTTGAAAAGTGAGCAGCTTTAATAGGTTGATGATAAATTTCCTTCTTAGCAATAAGTGATTTGAAGCAAAATAACAAATTTCCTGTGCACTTTGAGATAACATCATTGCCGGGATTTGTTTGTCAGCGTGTACTTTATTTGCGAGATGGTTTATTAGTTTAAACAACCCCATTGTTTTCATGTTGCCAAAAACTGCTATGTTATTTGGTGGGTCAAATGTTAACGAAAGAAATTATGTGCATTTGGTGTTTTAAATGTTAAAAAATTTGTTGTTTATGATTGTTATATTGACTACATGTATTTCCTCTCTTTTTACAACTGTTACATTCCTTTAAAAAAGAAACTGACCTAAATTTGTTGTGAACATTTATAAAAAAAGTATAGACCCTAAATTCAATGAATAATTTCATCGCATTAAAAAATCCACTTACTATTTTTACGAAGCGATGTTTTGCTTCATAATTTGATGATGCCCTCAGGATCTTATAGGTGACTAAGTTGATAGGCCCCACATCTTCGTTCATGAGGGTAGACCTTATTTTCCTGAAAATTTTGAGGCATTTCACATGTAAATGATGTCTTTTTATCCTTTTCTGTGTTTTACAGGAGGATAGTAGCAGAAACAGCCACCAATCCGTGTTCAATCGCTACAAAGAAGTGAAAGACGAAGTAGACATATGGCTTCATGATCAGAAGGTCTATGACATTTTGATGAAAGCGGCCTACTCACTGACTGGATATAGAGTACAAGTTTACCGCCGAGGATCTACTACACAGTGGTTTTCAGCCGTTATTACTGGGCATGATCTCTACACTAGGGTAAGTTGGGACTCAAAAGATTTAAGATGCCATATCCGTTCGTCCAATTCAACTATTCGCCATCCGACAAATCTCCTTGGAAATTTACATAAAAATGGTTGGTTTTCCCCGGGATTCAATCTGCCATGGCAGCTATTCTGTGGTCATAGCTAACTCCAGTCTATGACGTATTGGGACTTAAGGCAATTTTCTTCATTTTGTGAGATTCAGTAGGGTGAGGGTTAATAAATACTCTCCCCTACAAAAGTTTATAAATCATCCTTCTCCAGACTGCGACATTGCCAAAGTATTTTAATCATTTTTGTCACACTGGAACAGGGTTCGACTTTACCATCGGACTGTCTAACAGAATTTCTGAAGGACCGACCAGTTCAGCAATGAGATGGTCCTTCGGTCCGATCATTTTTTAGGTTGTCACTGATTTTTGAATTAGAAGTCCTTCTGAAGGACCTGTAAATTTAGTGAAAGACCTGTGGATTTTGAGACTTACTGGTCCTTGTGTCCTGTGGATTTAAAAGTGTAAAGGCAACCCCTGCTTGAATGCGATAATTCAATGTACATTCAGAAAAACACTATTTGAATTGGACGAGTGGATACTGAATTTTATCAGCCTTCATGTTGAATGATGTGAAGTTTTATCACCGTATCAAGTTCTGAATTTATCACAGAAGCTGGATCACAGACATATTTGTGCATGACATTAAATATAATGCACATGCATTTTGTGCGTCCAGTGACGAAGCACTCAAACTAGCTATAATAAGATTTGGAGTGAAATTTCATGCTCAATACTTCGTTGGATCAGTTACATAAGTGTTATGTAAAACATGTTACTCATACCTGTCCCTACCCAGGCCTTGTCTCATGTTTTTGTCTTCTCTCTCAATCCTGATGTATCCCATCATTGCCTCCTATGATGTTTTTGTATGCAGCATCTTCAATTATTTATCAAGTGTCTCAAGTCTCCCTCCAATCCTGACATTTAGTGACAACAAGGAGAAAAGAACTTGATGAGCCAGGACTCTCCTGAGGATAGGCTAAGTGCTTTAGAATTAAGGTCAATCAGTGGCAGCTTGACTTGCCTAGTCAGCTCAGCTAGCTCTCAGATTTGGAAGGAATTTTCATTTTGTACTATGCCTCATCACCCATGGTTTGTATAATAACTTGTCTTATTGATGCTGATATTTATTGGACTTGCCAGGATTTTTGTTTTGAAAAATGAGCGTAAATTGAAAGAAATAAAATAATTTAATAAATAAACGAAATTGCAAGTTTTACTGAAACTGTACATACATATTTTTACAAAAGTGCAAATCTTTGCAGCATGACAAACAGTTTTCAATCTCTCAGAATTTTAATGTCCAAAATATGCTGAGATGAGAAGAAAACTTTTATTGTAGCTTTGTACCATGATCAAAATAGTCACCACACAATATAACACTGGTACCGTTGGTAGATGGTGTACTCTAACTGGTTACTTCGGAGTTTACATACCACTTCAAAGCTGAATAACTAAATAACAGTGATGGTGGATATTTTGAGACATATATTCCTGGCTAGTGCCCTTAAGCTTATCATATTGATGTTGAACTTGCAAGGACAGTGATCTAAGGCAAGCTATGGATAAATAAACAAGAGATCAGATTTGATTAAGGTGTGAGTGAATGAGTGAGTGAGGGGTCACAATACTGACAGTGGAATAGCTCCTAGCAATAAAAATCTTCAGTAGTTGGTTTGTTAGCCACTTAGGGCGCACCATTAGATTTCCAAGGGGGGGAGCAGGAAGTTGGGTTCGGAGTGGATTTTTTTTTTTTCGCGTCCCATTTGGGGGGCGAATTTTTTATCTTGGAAGTTACTGTTTTTCCCCTATTCCATGTTCAGGGGTGATTTTTTTTCCTTCTGCCTATGGAGGGGGAATTTTTTTTCCTAAAAACTTCCTGCTCCCCCCTGGAAATCGAATGGTGCGCCCCTTAGGACTCACAGTTCATTGGCCTCTATGCCAATTGGGTCAATGTATACCGGGTTTGATGGGTTGCCATTTAATTCCCAGTGTGTACTTGTCTGTATTGTATGTTAATGATACCATGTAACTCGGCCCTGTGATGTGAGGATGTGTTGGCAAGTGAGCTAATCTGGCTGACAGGTAATATTGGGTATTTTGACTTAGTCTGACTAATAGGACTAGATAATTACACATGCATTTGCCCTTGTAGTTGAAAGGTTCAAATAATTTGAAACTTAGCGTCGTTGTTTGTGTCTAGCTTAAGTAGCCTATATCATGGGCATCATTTTGCAGTTTTAAGTGTCAAGTTCAAGTCCCAAAAGAAAAAGAGTAAGTTGATCAACCTGTCCTAGAGTAAGTTTACTGCCCTAGGTCATTTTACAACATTGTCACATTGCTTATAGAATATATGGCCATTTTGAGACCTTCTTTATGCCTATTGGTTATAAGTCCTACTTTATGACCGATTCGCCACTTTCCCGTTTAATAATTTCATCAGGCAATAGGCCCAATTATCAAAACAACATAGTGAAATATACTGTGAATATTGATACCAGTATTTGTGTCATTTAGACAAAAAATTTATTAGTTGATAAAAAAAAAAAAAAAAATTTAAAGCCTATTTTTGTACATCAAATTAGAATTTTAGATTGAAAATATTTCATATTTGCACAATAACAAATGTGGTTATAGTTATGTGTCACTCCGGCTGTGTGGTTAAGATATGTGCTGAATTCTACTCTCCATAGACCAGGATGAGAAGAGAGGATGAGAATTCATTATTCATTAAGCCTATCTCTCTATGGACATGGCATTGGCCTCCGGCAATGGCACTCAGATTAAATTTCATATCATATAAGATGTCATATGGTCCAGTATTATTGAGATTGATACTCAATATTCTGATGAAATTAATTTTAATTTCTGATGGTCTATTTGATATACTTTTGAGAGGCAGTAATGAATGACCTCAGTTGACCTTGTGTTTTTTAAATTAGTACAGGGAAACATTCTGTCTGATTGAAGATTTTAATTTTCTGAATATCAGTGTTATAATTTTATTGCTCAAGGTATGAGAATCAAATTTTTAGCATTGCAACGTTATTATTCAAACATGGAAAAAGGAAATAATGCACTTATCAATTTATTTCCCCGCCCCGGGGGACCCGGGACTAGCGGGGATTTAGCGGGGGATGTACAATTTGCTAGTGTTACATCCCTGGCAATGACCGCGCTAAAGTCCCGGCCTGCGGGGCATAGATTTTCTGTACATCCCCGCTATGTCCCGGCCCCCCTATAGCTGGGCTACGTGTGACAATCCCCGCCCTGTCCCCGACCCCCATGTGCGGGGACTTGCGTTACAACAGTGTACAACCCCGGCCCTGCTACATGTCACCGCTTTTTTGCATCAATTCACGATGTGAAGAGGCCCGCCTATTTAGTGTTGATCAAAGTGTACGGACTTGATTAGTGACCCTAGGTACAAAACAAAATTTACAGCATTTCTGTTTGACTGAGTGTCTCAAATCATTTGACTGACAAATGCCTTGTTGTTTACTTTTATAGGCATTAAACAAATGGACAAAATGTGGGGTTTTTTTGCATGCGCCTGATATTTTCATGAATTTAATATATGCCCTGATGGCATACAATGTTCGTCATCCCATGAAAAACTGGAGGGAAATGTGCATCAGAATGGCATGATAATCATGATGATATATTTTAAGAAAGTTAACGCAGCAAAATACCATATGAGATAAATCTTATCGAATTCAACAAAGTAGGCCCCATAATCATCTAGCAGGGCGAGGTGCGGGCTTCAATAGATAGTGATCCTGGGAAAGCGATGGATCGCCAATGTTACACTTGGTATTTTAGTAAAAATCAAAAAGCAAATATGCTGCAACTGATGAAATGGATGGTGCTTAATATTTTGTGTGATGTGACATCCCTGTTAAAGTCCTCGCTAAGAGCTGTTATGTCCCGGCAGTGCGGGGAAAAATCATCTGTACACCTCGGCTAAATCTCCCGCTACACACCCTGCATAGCGGGGACAGTCTGTTGTACATCCCCGGCTAAGTCTCGGCTAACTTCCCGGCATGCGGGGCAATGAAAATCTGTACTTCCCCCGCTATGTTCCCGCACTATCCCGGGTCCCCTAGGGCCGGGGAAGTAATTGATAAATGCATAACTATTGTGTCAGGATCAGAACACTTGTCTTTAAATTTAAATCTCATTTTTTTCTCAAGATTTAAATTAGTACACTGAAAAATTCTGTCTGATTGAAGATTTTAATTTTCTGAATATCAGTGTTATAATTTTATTGCTCAAGGTATGAGAATCACATTTTTAGGATAGCAATGTTATTATTCAAACATGGAAAAAGGAAATGTAACTATTGTGTAAGGATCAGAACACCTATAGATCTGTGAAATCTCATTTTAGTCAGGCATGAGAATCTTACTTTTGGAATTCCTGTTTTTTTGTTGTTTTTTTTGTGGCCAAATTTCTGTGTTTTCATGTATTTTTAGCACTTTTCCTGTTTTCCCCACAATTTTCCTGTTTTTTCATGGAATTTCATTCTCATACCTGTTTTTTTATGAAAGAAAAACTTATAGGACTCTTTATATAGAAAAGTGATGTTGATGAAAACATCTATAGACGTTACTTGAATTTTATCCCGTCAATTTAGTAAATACTAAGTAAGAACCGATCTATTGGTATAAATAGACACGCATTGTCGTCATTTGTGACCTGTGATCTAAAAATGGATAATACCGGTTCCCTTAGGAGGAGATTGACTAATGGATGACAATAAGAGCAGAAGAAACTGGCTTGGATTGTAAACACTTTTGTTTTTTGTTAAATCCTTTGCATTAGAATGATCTTGTTTTGGTATTCACAAGTTTGCTTCACAACATTGCCAACAATCTTGATTTAACATTAACACCCACCCACTATTGAAGAGTAGTAATGCATAAAATATCAATCTGCTTCGATATATAAGCCCCAACAATGTTGTCTGCCTGCCAGCCTGTATATAAAGAATCTATTCCTGGAGCTCAATCATACCGAGTGAAAGATGCTTGCCCCCTTTTAATTCATTATCTTGTCCCTATTATGCATGTTATCTGCAGGCTGTAATTAGGCCAAGCACAAGATTGTTTTGCTCGTTAGTATCAGACGAGGTGGATTTATTTCGCAACAGAACATATGGTTTATGTGATTTTGAGTTAGTGAATAGTGTTATGTCTATAGAGGATATTCAACTTTGAAAATAAAACATGGAAGTATTTATATAATAGAATCCAAATTTAGACAGACCTTATTGTTTATTTGATCTTTCTATCAAAACATCATTATTATTATATCATATCCACTCTTCCAATTCAACAATTTTTTTTCTGACTGTACATCGCCTTATGTTCTGTTATTTCATAACCATCGGGCTAAAATGGTTTTACTTTAATAAGGTTTCATTCTTAAAGCCTAATGATTTGAATTTTTGAAGCGATGACATGTATATATTGCATGGTAAATAGTTGAATTAGAAAAGAGGGTAGGATATATTTCATTGAGGTTTGAAAATACTGAAAAACCAAACTAAAATGAATTCAAAATTTTAATTTGTTTTAATATTGAATCTGAATGAAAGCAAATGTAAAATGGAGAACTTTCAAAATTAACATCAGTAAAGAATATCCAACCTCTCAAATACATTGATTGGTTGAATTAAACGGACTGGCGTAGATTCTTCCCACTAATTTTTTACCTGCATATTTTTTTACTTTAATCGATAGAACATGTTTAGAGTAATATAACCTACAAGTAGTTTTCCATGATTTTGAGGAATATTGGAGAAAATTGCAATTCTTCACCTACTTTTAATTTTTTTTTCCGGCGCAAAAAAGTGGTGTGAAAACAGTGTTTCTAGTTTGAAAAGTTCAAAAAAATTTGTTTCTATACCTGTGATGGCCAAACAAATTATTTTTGATGAAATTGTTTCTCTTTTAATATGTATTAATTTATATCTATGAGGTTTTGATTGATCTTTTATCTGGTAAATCCATCTGAGGTACAAAATTAGGATTTAGGAAACACAGGATAGTCACACCACCATCAAAGAATGATATATTGCAAATAAGTTCTCTCTCAATTTGAGCCATTTGTGTGTAAATCTTTGCACTTTTTTGTATTTTAATATTCTTTTTAGCTTTATTTAGAGCATTTCCATAAGTTTTTAATTCTAGGTAGAATCTAGGCTAGTCCCTTTAAAGTCATTGCCAAATATCAAAATATTTTGATAAATTTCAAGCTCAGTAAAACAAGAGAGCTCTATTATTAATTAATTTGTTTATAGCAATTAGTGAATAAGGTCTTGCTCTTGAATGATAATTAAGTCATCAATGTATCCATACTTGTTTTTTTATTCCATGCAACATTTTTGTTATTTTTCATGTAAAAAATCTAAGCAAATTAATTGTTTCAAGGCAGCCATTTTCAAAATACCTTGTGCATCAATGATGACATAATGTCTGTTCTGCAAAGATGTCATAATGAGAGCATATTGATGTGATGGCATCATTGCCATATATCATCTCAATATATTCATTATGTTGTACACAGCGGCCTAGTTTCATAATGGAAAGGGGTTGGGGAGGAATCAATGTATTGTGAGCTTGGTGTATTTTGAAGAAGCCTATACCTCGAGGCAGCATAATGGCCAGAAATTTTTGAATTAGGTTACAATTTTTTTAAACACCCTTAGGAAGCATAGTTTGAATTTATTGATTCTTTATTGAAACTTGAATTTATATTTCAATAAATTCACTATTAATGTAAAAATGAATTAATGATTCTAGATGTTATGTTGCCGATATGAAATAAACAAACTACAACAATACTATTATAGATGACCATTAAATATTTCCCACAAAAATCCGGACATGGTAATGAGAACTCACAAGAATTCAATCTGATATGTGCACTGGTGTTTTCCATGATTAAATGTAGGCCTATGATAACATTATTGACTTTAAAAGAGTTAATTATTGATATACTTGGAAAATAAAACAGCGAGAACCCATCCTCCCATCCATCCTCCTAGACTGTTGATGAAGTGAAAGCTGTCAGCTGAGTAAATGAAATCAGGCAAATTAAAATAGGTCACTGGCTGGCTGCAGGCATAAATTTGGTTGCTAAAAATCAAGATGGTCATTGTATAGGCCGAGATAGTGATTGGTAAGGCATAATAATAATAATATTTATTCAAATCACCGATGACATGTAAAAATTGCATGTTTGCATGGTAAATAGTTGAATTAGAAAAGAGGGTAGGATATATTTCATTGAGGTTTGAAAATACTGAAAAACCAAACTAAAATGAATTCAAAATTAAACAAGTTGCAAGCAATTAAGGATAAATGAATGGGTTCAGTAAAACCCAAAACACAAAGTGCTCAATTATCCTAAATATTAGTTGTCCCCTGTTTGTTCATGCAATGCGAGAAAATATTAATGGTTTGGGTTCGAACATCACTCAGTAAATATATAAAACACAAACGTTGATAGCAAAAATTTAAAAATACTAGGAAAAATGCTTGGAAAATTGTTATTTTTATAACATTGCAATCAATTTTAGATTTGTAATTTTCCGGATTTGATTGACAGCTATGCGCGTCGTTTCTATCGGCATCGCATAGGACAACGCATGGCTGTTAGTCTCACACGCACAGCAGCTGCGCGCGCTTTGTAATACAGCTATCATGTTCCGGAAAGCGATACGAGTTGGACTGGTGAAAGAGCTGTATGATACAAGTTTTTGTATCACATAGAGGATTTCGTATCATATAGAACTCTGAAGTTATGATACGATACGGAAATATCCTTTTCAGTTATTAACCAATGAAATTGTTGTATTTTTATCTACTGAGTGATAAATGAAAAAATTGGTTGCTTGAGTGATGAGTTGTAGTCTCGAGTGCTAACAATGTAGCAATATTCCTTGTATTTATCTTCAGTAGATGCGTGGGGAGAGCACATAGAAAGATACTAAATAGCATAAACATCATTTCAATTTAAAATTAAAGAAACATAAATTAAAGAGTGGCAAGTACATAGATGTCTGTTATACAAGAGACTGTTAGTTGGTCCATGATTATGCACATGCCAAGGTGTATGTAGTCCGATCCTAGGACCTTGATTTTTTCTGTGTTACTATCCACAATATAAATCCACTATCACATCTGACATACCACTTTACTAGAAAGCCAGAATTCTACATAGCAGACTGATTGCATGGCAGACTAACCGCCCCTCCCGCCTTTTTTCGGGGCAGGTTGTAAAGTGGCTTTCTAGATTACTGGACTTATTAGTTATGTTGGTTTGTGTCACCCGAAAAACAAGGGTTCTATTAATTGAACTAAGGTGTATGATGCATATATTCTATCATTTGGTTTAGCCAACATTGCAAGAATGATAATCAGATATTGTTCAGTGTTAGCTTTTGAGGTCTAACCTTGGACTTTGTTCCCTGGCAGTTCTATATTAGTGAAGACCTCTGTTATCAGTTTCTTTATTGATGACCATGTTGTCAGCTATTTAGTGCATGCTTGCAATTGTTTCTTATCATAATTACCTAGTATGATAAGATATCAAGGTGCAGTTTTATATAAGGGAATGCTCAAATAGTGCTTAGGGGCCACCATTTGATTCTCAGGGGGGGCATGGAAGTTTTTTGAAAAAAAAAACAACCTTCGCCGCCGAAGGCAGGGAAAAAAAAAACTTTCCCCAAAGATGAGTAAGAAAAAAAAACTTTACCCAACTACTTCAAGGTACAGAAAAACATAAAAAACGTAATAAAAAAAACTTTGCCGCCGAAGGCGGCGAAAAAAAAAAAAAAGTTGCCGCCTTCGGCGGCTAAAAAACCCACCTTGACTCGACCCCAACTTCCATGCCCCCCCTGAAAATCAAATGGTGTGCCCCTTAGATATCAACTTTTATCTTTTCTGTTGTTCAATGTTAAGTTTTAGAGATTGGATCTATTCGATCAAAACTTGAAGAGGTGCTTGCAACAAAATCAAAAGCTGAGGCTGAAAAAATGGCTAAAATATACAAGGTAACGCATCTTGTCTCACATTTTCAAAACCTGTTGCACCAATTTCCTCGGCTCTTGCACCAATGGCGTGTCATACAGCCTTAGGCAAAAAAAAAAAACCCTGTGTTGCCCTCAGCGACCGACCCTATTCAAAAATGGAAAAAAAAACAAAAACCAATTTTGCTCAGATTGGATGCTTTTAGAGAAAATAGTGGAAAAAGCACCCAAATTTCATAATTTAGGTGCTTTAAAAAAAAAAATATTTTGACCAACCGACAATTTTTTCAGAAATTCCACTTGAGGGCAACACAACAATTTTTTTTCTTGGCCTTATCAAGAACACTGCTTTGGACTTAATGCCAGTAGCAAAGGATAGATTTGCCTTTGATATAGGCTTCATGTTCCCCCAATGCCACAGTATTCAGTTGACATGCATTTCACAATATACTAAGAAAGCTGTTGTTAGACCAATATTTACACACATGCCATAGTTGTTCATACTGATGTCTAAATAGATATAGCTACTATAGGATTCCAAAGGTTGGTAATATCAAGGAACAATGTTTCTATCTTATTTACTTGATGATAAGCCACCGTACACACAGGCTGATTATCAGCATTTAATCAGTGTCCATTTACGTGTGACTCCAAAGGTTGTTACAACTACATATAATTTAAATTCTGATGCTGCAGCCATGGGCTGAAAAAATATTTCCTAAGCAACAATAATCAAATAACTGCAATGTTTTTGTTTATAGCCGATATCTGATTTATGTCTGTCTGGCTCTGTAGTGCGGCAGTCTTTACGGCTCGTAAATAGTGCATCATATAACTAACATATTTGCTTGTATAGCATTTTTGCAATATTTTTGTAACATGTTGTACTATCATGTGTTGTAGCATCTGTTTTACAAAAGCAGGAGATTTTTTGATGTAAATAGAGATCGCATGTATGAGTAATAGCTTTATTTAATGATTATTTTTGCTTAGTTAATGTATACTCAACTTGATTAAAACTGAAATTATTTTAATGGTTTGCCAGA
>JXSR01S074365.1:147282-160040 GCA_000969725.1 Ophiothrix spiculata | reverse complement strand
GATTTGATTGCAATATATTTTTAGATATATAGCATTTTATGGTTTAAAAGCCAAAACATTTTATTGCAGTTTATTTTTAGACATAAAATCCATACATCATTGATATTTTCATGGTGTTTTTATTGATCATTTATATTAAGTTCATGTATATATACATCATTACATAACTAACTGACTAGGTTACTGGTCCAAGCTATAGTGTTTAGGTCACACATCTCCGTATCAGGGTCAATATACGCCTAATATACAAGGCCCTTGCTGTACAGATAACGAATTAAACGATGCCTAACAGACAGCAGCATTTTAATTACAGTATTGCGGGTCTGGTCAAATTAAACAAAATTTAAATGCTAGGAAACACATTTTCTTGTTTAACAGTACCTCAGAAAATTATTATTCCGTTTGTCAATTTATTAAATCACAACACCAAATCGTTTTACAAATGCCCGATGACAGGAATTGGCGAAATTAAGGTACCCAGTTTTAAAAAAATGCAACATTTTGGCAGAAATTGCAGGCATATGGGTAGCAAGTCTGATTCCAGCCTCAGAATAGGAGTGTCAGCCTCTTGCAGGAGTGAAGTGCTTCCTGTTTGTATGCTATCGTTATCAACTACCTCATTTATTTCAAGTTTTGTCAAGGGAAGACAAACAAATTTATATTCATATGAATATTCAAGAGTTTGGTTTGAAATGTATTATACGAAGTTTCAAGAAATCTTAACATGATAGCATGTGTGTGGGATGCGGAAAAACACAGGCAGTTTGCATATTTGGGTACTAACCGTACTCCGGCAACTGAATGGTTATTTGACTGAGAATGCAGCTATCGAGCCAGTCAACCATTGTTCCTTGTTTACGCACAATTTGGCAGAAAAATGTAAGATGCGTATTGCGCCGTAGTCGAGTAATTGTGGCGCGGGACAGGGCGCAGAGCGGGGCTACTACGCACTCACGCAGCGTCGGTACCAAGTGAAAATAAATGCAAAGAGTGTAATTTGGCAAAATTTAAAATCTTGTTTTAAGGACCATCAATTTAAAATGTATGGTTTGTGGTGTGTTCAGAGTCCACCAATTTCATCACGGCAAACATCGTTTGAATCACAGTCTTGAAATTTTAAAGCGCACTTCTCGTAGTGCGTATAAAGACTGTATCGAGTGATGTTGCAGTGATGAAATCGCTGGACTCTGAACACATTATTACTGATCTTGGAATGCGTTTATCTCATTTTCAAGGTTTACTCCATGACAACCTTTGAGGAACTATAACAAGAGGACACACCACACTGTTGGTTCAAGATAAACATGCCATGTACTGAAAGAGCATACAAAATAAAAATATTAATATTTCTTCCACAAGCGATGTCAGCCATGTAAAACTATAAACTTGAAAAAGTAAATCACACCTGGATTTGATTTCATACACTACATTATAAACTACTACATGCAATATTGTCACTGTCAAGTTATAGAATTTAAAACACTCCAAAATGACATTTATGAATTTATCACATCAAGTAGGGTAGAAAGTGACCATCTTCACAACCGAGATTGGGTTTATTAAACTTTATTAAACTTGGCAATATTGACAGCTGGCGGTCAAATCACAAAGGCTTATGTAATGTTTACTTTGTTGTTAGAATCATACTTGTTTTTACCAGGATTTTCAAAATATTTGCTTCAATTGTAAGATAGTTTTGATTTTTGTTTTAATTTAGTTTTCCATTGGCCAATTTCACTAATATTATTTTTTGCAATGATTGCAAAAACTGTCGCAAAAGATAATCTATCGCAGATATTGTTTGCGATGACTTTTCCATTTCACTAACATCTTTTCAATTTTAATCTTCATAGACGAACCTATCACAAATATTGCATTGATCTCGTCCAAATTTGGTGCGAAATAAAATCATGTGATATCAAAATCATCGCAAGTGCTATGTGATATCACAAAAGCTTAGTGAAATTGGTTTGGGGAAATCCTTAGCAAATTTGCGATGATCTCTTGCTTTTGCGATGAAGTTCGGCATTTGCGATGGATTTGGACGTTACTGAAATATGCCCCAAGTATGCAATTTTACCAAATTAAATTGCCTTGTAATAAGCATTTTTTCTGTCTTTTTCTTCCATTGAAATTTTAAATCGCAAATCCTTGTTAATATATGTACTGACTTCAATTTGCAAATTCACCACAATATTATGCTGACAGTATCCATGAACTATTTCAAAGGCTATATAACTTCCGGCAGCTGTTCCGATGACCTAACGATAGCTGTACTTTTATTTATAAATGATTTGTTATGGCCAGTTTAAAAATGCAGCCTATTTTCCAATTGGTTGGTGCTTCGATAGAATATCAATATTTATCACTTCCTGCCTACTTGCTCATTTTGCATGATCACATCCAATATGAATCATTGATTCTATTAATGATTTGTTTAATTACAGATGCCAAACAAATATTCAGATTAAATTTTGGTTACAGCATTAAAAGAGGAACATTGAACATTGCAGCCTCCACTGAATATATTTCATATTTTCCATTTTCCAAATCGACAGGTAGACACGAGTTAGCAGCCAACTAGAGTTAGTGGTGTTTCATGAATATGGGCCCTGGTTTTGCCCAAGTTGAATTGCACCTTCTCCTTTTCGTCCATCATACTTCTAAAAGGCTTTCAAACTTCACACATAAACAACCCTCTAACTTAGACTCTTAAGAGTTAAAGATTATTTATTCCTGCAAAAAAACACACACCAACAACAACAACACACACAGGTGCTTGTATGTAAAATATATTTTGGAAGGTAAATCAAAACTTGCTTGTGTAGATTAGAGGCAAACCCCTCCCGTCTTTGATACCCCAGCCCCACCCCAATACCATGCACAAAGAGCTCCATGAATTAGCATAATGAAAGCTTCAATTTTGACAATTTCTTACTTTATGATGTATCCTATAAAATAATTCACCATTTTGTGCCATTTTTTCTGTTCTCTCTACAGACCTCATTTTCTAGGCCTATTCCACGGAGTCACAGTCCCAGCCATGCCTCCACACAACAAAATCAGGGAACAAGCAAAACAAAAAATGAACAGAATACTGGCGCAGGAAGCAAGAAACCCAAGCGCTCCACCAAATTAAGCGACGTTCCGGAGCAACCAGAACCAGAAAAAGAAAAGGAGAAAAAGGAGAAACCGGAAAAGGAACCAAAAGGTGGGTTGATACCATAGATTAAGAAAAGGAGACATCAGACTGTCAGCCATGAAGGCTCAAAATGTGGTATTGAGGTCTTTTTGTGCACAATTTCATGGCATTATAATTTGCATATCAAGTTCTGCTTCACCATCAGCAAAATACCCAAGTTGATCCCTTCGAATAATTGAAAAAATGGGGATGCAGCCTAATATTTCCTTTTCATAGTCTGTACTTTTTGCAAATGTGTTTGTTTTACCAAAGAAGATTTCGAAACCACCATTGTGTCCAGTCAGTGTTCCTGCTAAGGCCGTATGCCATGGCGCAGGAGCCCAGACAATTGGCGTAAGAGGTTTCTTAAAATCTCCTTCTTGCCAATTTTCATGCTAAGGTTTTTTAGCTTGCGCCAATTTGAGCAATTTTGACAAAGGTGAAGATCGTGTCTACTCTACAATCAGCAAAAGAAACTGGATTCAGCGAAGTGTGTCATCTAGCGTTTTGTGGAATACAAGGTACAGGCTTGCAAAGGTATCTTAAATTACTTTCACCTAGTCATGCGATTCATTGATGGCTTTGTACACTGATTGAATGGCCTTGCCTTGGTTATGGTGTGCTTTAAAAACTGCAGTGAAGAGGACTTTGAATCCCATGTTGCAATCCATCTAGATTGGCTTCTGGATTGAAAGATGGTTCTCTGATTCAAGATTAGAGCCATGTGTTTGCTCCAAGTCACGCTGATAATGCTGACTACAAATTTGTTACTAGTGTAATCTGTAATCTGTAATCTTTATTTCCATTCAAAAAGGAAGTTGCCAAGAGTCTTAAGTCTGTCAGTTTTTTGTGTTTTATAAACATGGTAAAAAAGCATGTAAAGTAGCAAGCGGCATCTCAGGGGGCTTGGTTAGCGAAGCCCATTTAGCTCTAGTTGGTAACTAAAAACCAAAAATTGGTAATGGTGGTATTGAGAAGTCCCTTCAATGCAAATGAGGATTACGACCTATATTCTGTTAGATTTGTGGTAGAACATACCATTTATTCACTTGGCTCATTTGCATTAATGAGACTTCTCAATACCACCACTACCCAAAAATCTGTTGCCATTAAATTCAGCAGGTAAACAATTGGTTTGACGTCAAGAAATTATCTGAATTCAGGAAATTAAGTGCCCATTCTGTTGATTTTCAGGGTTCATTCTTATGCCTGCAAGAGATGACATCATCTTCCAGGCCACAGTTCTGTTTGTAATGCATCCTAATGCATTTGTCAATTGCAAGCCTGGCTACCGGGGACCCGGGCATGGCAGGGACAATACCGGGGACTATTACCATCAGATTACCAGAAAGTAATGCCCCGCTAGCCGTGACTGTACCTGGATTGTACCCGTGACTGTACAAAAGAGTCGACCGGCTACCCGGGCTGTATACCAAAATGTAGCCGGGGCTAATACCCTGTTGTTACTAGCTGATTTCAGAGAGGGAGTAGCATCAGGGTGTACTTGAATATGATATGACATGAATGCTGGCCAGAAAGTGCGGTAACAATACCCAAGATATGACAATGAATTCTGGCTGGCATGGGCAGGGACATTACCGGGATGTGACCATCATTTTGTGCCCCAGCACCCGGGACAGTACCTAGGCAATAGCGGGGATTGTTACACTTGGCTCTGGTAATTTCCCCCGCTAAGTCCCCGCTGTGCCCGGGTCCCTGGTAGCAGGGCTTGCAACTGACAGACACATAAGGACTTCATACCCTGATTGTTCATAATGCAAACAGATGAAGAGTGTCAATTATTGTGTTCCCTGTCAGGGTTCATGCCTGTCAGGGTGGGGTCTATCATGTTTTATCACCTGCTCAAATGAGGCAGTAAAATTCTTTGATAGAATTAGGCTAAGTGTGAAGAATCTATAGAAAATTGCAATCAAAAATTGACATAATCATGAAAATCTATAACAATAGGTTGATGCCATTTAATATAAAACAAGGAAAGATAATAAAGCAAAAAATAACCTAGAATTGCATTGTATTTTGCTTTGGATGGTTGGTGAAGCAGAGCCAAGAGAATAGTATCAGGTGATAAAAAGTACTCAGTCCTCAAGGCCAGACTGCCTGCTTGCCAGGTAGTGTTGTCATTAAACTATTATTGATTATCATAATGTCAATATAAGCAAACAAAGGGTACTTATAGTCAATACAAATGATCAAGGGTTCATTCCAGTGCTCCAATTCAGAAATCACTTGGTTTGCAGATTTGGCCTTGAAATATCCAGTAGGTCTGCTCATGTTATGTTACAGTGGACCATGCTGATTCAGATAGTTTGCAGACTTGAGTTAGCAGACAAATCTGCAAACTAGTCAAGCAGGTATCTGATTTGTGTATATGTGACAGGACCGCTAACAAACCCAACAATCCCTTATAAATCACAGAAATCCAAGTCCAAAAATGTCATAGATGCAGGCTACATATCAAGGATTGAACCAGGCCCGTGACACTTTATCCCCATATATTTCATAGCTCATTTGATAACTATTTCTCAATAGTCGCTTGTCAACATTTCTTCGCTGATCACATGATCAGTGGCTCCAATTAACGAGGACACACAAAGAATAATCCTGCTCAAATATCGATAAATCCTGACATATCAAAAGAAATCGTCCTTGATCATGTGTGTTACCCCTAATCGGGTACTACCGTATACCTGATGAAACCGGCTTTTAAGTCACGTGTGAGAAACTTTATGTGTCTGTAAACAAGCATGGGTAGTTACAATTTTCTATAGTCTTATTTATATTGGAAGACATCAATGAAGCTTTGTGCCCATGGTTGGTGGGTCATTTAGCTCTTATGTACTCAAAAGAGGTGAAAAATTACTCATATTTTCGTAAATTCGATCACAATTTTGAACAAATGTGGCTTTGCCCATAGACTACAGTGTAGGGCCTAAATGTCAAATATGTTGGTCGACATAAATAGTATTCTTTTGTGAATGCTGGTTATTGGAACAATTCGGACTACTGTAAAATGAAAAAAGTAAAGCAAGGGAAATCAAAATCAAAGTAAGTTTAGGGGTATATTTCGTTTTGTAACTTTCGGGTTGGCTCGGGTTCAAAGGGTTAATGAGTGGTAAAATGTGCTATTTTGTAGTCAAAATAAATTATTTTCAGATATCACTTTGCAGTTTGATGAGTCAACAATTCATGCAACACTATTATTCCATGCACTGCTTACAATCTGCGATATAAATGGCGTATCTAATTGATCAAAGATTGATGGCCATTGACGTGTTATGCAATAGCAACTGTAATGATTGGATATCATTGGAACTATAAAAGCTAAATATTGACAGGGCTGTATTGAATAGAATTATTGAACAGTGTTTGTTGGCCAAGCTTGCCTTGTAAACATGTACCAACCTGCCTTAGCCTATAACTTACGTAAATCTGATATTCGTTTTACTAAAAAATTGAATATTATATGCAAGGGTTGTTTTGTTTTGTTTTACAATGTAATTCATATCCTTGTGTTTTTGACGTCCCTGACATTTAGGCTTTCATGATTAAAAATGGGAATACCTACATTCATCCGGAGGAAGACCTCATAATAATAAACTGGTCCTATTGAAATGCCCTAAATATAGAACAGGGTTGCAATTATCAAGCTCATGTATGAATGAATTATCTTTGGAAATGGCTTTTTTGGTGAGAAACCATTCAAAATCACTATTTATATCCAGCCTAAAAGATTGAATATTATATGCAAGGTTGTTTTTGTTGTTGTTTTTGGAAATGGCTTTTTTGGTGAGAAACCATTTAAAATCACTATTTACATCCAGCCTAAAAGATTGAATATTATATGCAAGGTTGTTTTTTGTTGTTGTTTTTGTTTTACAATTTTATTCATTTCCTTGTGTTTTTTACGTCCCTGACATTTAGGCATTCATGATTAAAAATGAGAATACCTACATTCATCCGGAGGAAGACCTCAAAAAAATGAACTGTTTCTTCATAGAAATGGTCCTATTGAAATGCCGTAAATATAGAACAGTGTTGCAATTATCAAGCTCATGTATGAATGAATTATCTTTGGAAATGGCTTTTTTGGTGAGAAACCATTCAAAATCACCATCCGATTATGATAACAAATAGGATATTTATCAGGCTTTATTAAATTTCTGCTGCATGCTGGAGGTAGTTATTTTTCAGCACATGTAATGTATTCATCCTTTCTAAAAAGAGTTTTAACTAAAACTAATTAATTTGTTTTAATTAAAATGATGTTAAAGGCGTAGGTTCCTATTTTAACATGTGTATAATCTACTTTTAACTGATTGACCTTGACCTCTGTAATGCCTTTGGGGGTGGGTTTCACCCTCAGTTTTCTTCTTGTTTACTCTTCAGAGGCAAAACAGAGTATACAACCCTGGGGGATGAGGCTGTTTTGAAAACATATAAGAAATGGAAAATAGGTATACCAACTAACTTTACACTTTTTGCTATATCTCAAAAACTATTTGGAATTTGGAAGTGAAATTTACAATCAGAAAAATATTAGCTTCCATTGGACATTAAAAAATGCCATAGTTCTAGTTGAGCCCTGGGGATGAGAATGTTATCTGAACCTACACTTTTAAGGTTTCTCTCTGATTATAAATTATAAACATTGGATAAATAATTCATTTTGTACACAACTAGACTTGCTCCAAGTCTCTGTTGTCCTATATTCTCTAAAAGGCATATTTCAACTGTCCTGCTTTAATATTTCTCAAGCACATAAGACTCAAATTATAGTGGAGAACAAATTAGAATTCACTTCTAATTTCATTGAAGTTCCTTTATAATTTCTAACATGATTTTAACACTGCATAATAAAGACCAATCACCAATTCATTACCATTACTCAATTTGACCATGGGATTTTAAGAAAGATCACAGAAAAACAGTAAACACATCCTGAATTCATTCATCACCTCCCAGACAGACAGTACCAAGTTCATACTTCCAATTTGACCATGGGTCTACAATGTATATTCCTACACCCCATTCCATGCCTACATTCTGAACTCATCAATAACAGTCAGTACAATGGTACAACAACCAACACATTTGAATCATTTTATATTTGATTAAAATCAAAGGACCTTCATACCAACTTCCCTTATCTCAACTAGCTGACAAACTGAATTCAGGGGGTACATAGGGAGTAAGAATAGATAATATGGAAGTGGGGGTTACAGCCAGAGACGCCTTGAGCAAGGCTAGTACACAACCAGAATTATGATAAACATATTTTAAGGTAATTTAATACTATACTAGCAGATAGTATACAAATAGCCTATTTAACTGCTCATGAGGACAATTAAAAACTATTGCGAAGTGATCCTGGCACTATAACAGGCCTATACCATTTCAAGAGATCAAAGCCCAGGGATCAAAGGTCAAGGAAAACTATTTAGTGGTCTCAAGATCACTATGGGAAAATAGTTTTTACTATCATCAGAATTAAAGAGCAGTCAATATTTTTTTTATATACCACCAGTAAAAAAACTATTGACTGGCTTAGATAATATTTTAAAGCTGCACAAACAATAATGAGCACATTTACATACTTTGCATAACCCTGATGATGGCTACTAGTGCATGGTGGAACAAAGGGTTAATTATTCGTCTCAAGGCTTCTACAACCTGCAATTAGGCAATACTGTAACAGGGTTATTTTCGCGAGGATTTAATTTTCGCAAATTTCACGAATCAACATCTAACCGCGAATATAACACCCTGCAAAGACATTCATTTATGTGCAGGTCTATGTAATGAAGCTTTAAAATGCAAATTTAACACGCGCGAAAAGACCGTGATTCTCTGGTTTCGCCAAAAATTCTGCTCGTGAAAATATTCCTGTTTGCAGTAATCTGCACTCATTTTTCAAGTTCATCCCTTTCTTCCTGGTGAGGGAAATCTATGGTTTAATTGGCCTGGTTGGTCAAGCCATATCAAAGCAATGACCACTAAGTGAGAAAGCCTTGGGCTGTAGCAAGCAGGTAGTCTAATTATTGATGGACTGGACTGACACAGTGGAATTGCTTGACCAACTCATGACTAGGGACATTGTTATTTTAATCCAATCTTTTCTGCATAAAGATACTTCAACTGGATGATTAACTGCATTGATATTCCATAATTTCAATACCGATTTCTTGAGTTATTAACTGGAAAACAAAATGGTCTGAAACAAACAGGTTAGTTGTGGTCAATTGTTTTTGTGAGGTCAAGAGGACTATAAATATTTCTACACTGTTTCATTTTGGAGTTATTTGTTATTCTAATTTTCAGGGTGATTGGAGTTGATTGTACAAGTCCATTAGTGTACTGTACTGTTGCTTTTATTGGCCATTCTGCCATTTTGAAATATACTGGTACAGTCTAGTTTAGTGAGTTAATACATATGGGCCATTGCATATGTACCTAAAATCCACCATTCTAGTTATATGTGACGCGTTACATCTAAAGGTAAATGTTGGGTCCAAAAATCAAAATTGAGTTTTTGGTATCACTGAGAAGCCTGTTTAATCAGCTTTAAAATGATACCAAAATTAAAGGCATCAGCCATTCGGTGACCGAGCTATGACAAATTAAAGAATGACAACATTGACGGATTTAAAAGGCACACTTCTGAAAATAACGCGTTTGAAAATCATGAAAATTTTAAACTCAAGATATTGCTGGTTTTCAAAGGAACCATTCAAAACTCCATAGCAACCAGCACTTTTACTTGCCCGATTGACACCAAATTTGGCACATATACTATAGACTGCAACAAAGACGGCGATACCAAATTTGCCAGGGAGAATAAACGGAATGCGCTGATATTTGCCGTGCAAATTGGTCATATTTGGTACTCAAGTGACGGTCCCATGGACATTTGCAGCGAAAACTGGATCTGACTTGGTCACAAACAACGCATTTTTTTCACATTTAGAATGTATTTTTTCAAAAACAAAGTTCATTCATTGAAAATATATACTTCAAGGACTTCATTTTTTACGATATCTAAAGATCGACCTCCCGACCATTTTTCACTCATTTTCAACTTCAGACGGCCGTAGCTCAAAATCAGCCTTGCCGACAACTTGTACCTTTTGATGTAACGCGTCACATATGCAGGCCTTCACATTTTACCATTTACATTTAGGCATACATGCCCAAGTGATTTGTCCATTTTTGTACCTGAAGTGACTAATTTATTCGCTGGCAAGTTACCATTGCTAGCACATGATTCTGTCATAGCTCTTAAACTCAATTATTCAATTGGTCAATATTTTGATTTGTCTTACAGGAGCCCTGTCCGATTGGGTCAACATTTTTTCAAACTTTCTGAGATTTTGATACCAACATATTCCTCATATTTTTCTCATTACCCATGTGAAATTTTACAGCTGAAACATGTCGTGTTTTGGAGGTATAAGTGAAAATGTGTTAGAATAATTAATAAAATGGTAACCATAATATTATTTCACAGTTAAGAATAGGCTAAGGGAAAATACAAAATAGCTAATAAAATCAAAACGGTTGTACCGATTTGACTCAAATTTGAAATTAAAACATCTTAAGTGGTGATCTTTCATGCGAGAGCGAAAACTAAAATTTGAAAAAATCGGACCATGGACCTTTAATTTAAACAGTGCATAATGCATAATATCAAACTTATTGCTGGTGTTTCAAAATAAAGCCAATGAATTAAACAATTACTATTTTGGTGTTTAGCTTTGTTTGATAGATCTGTTGAGATCTATTTAGGTCCTAACACTTACACCTTGTTATAAATTGATTAACACCAGACATGACTAGTGTTCATGGCCCTGGTCAAGTGGCTTCCTGTTTGCCAACATGGCTATCAACAGCTTGTCTTACAACCAGGCATGTTGGCAGGCCATGGAAGAAATAAATCTTGTTTACTGTTGTCAGGATTGCCAGTTTTCAGGCAATTGCCTGAATTCAGGCCCATCCGTTGTCAAAATTCACGCTGTTTTATTCATTTTCAGCCTATTTTTGGACATTTTTACACCATTTTCAGGCCTTTCCTTCACTTCTTCAAGCCTTTTTAAAACGTTTTGTCACTGGCATCCCTGTGTTGTGAAGGAAAGGTGAATTATGGTGAGAGGCGCAGACACTAACTGCGTATTTGCTTTGTTTTACTTTGGCTCAGAAATTATTTATTTTGGTTAAACTTGTGTTGTTTTGCAAAAACGTATGACTTTGAATCAGCAAATCATAAGTTTGTGTCCTGTAGACTATGCCATTGTGGCAAACAAGTGATATCTAAAGGCAGAGGAGGTTTTCACAATATCCCACGATGCAAAGCAACATTGTACAATATATCTGCAAATCAAATTCAACACTTATACTTCTGTACAGGTTTCTGACGTTTTTGAGGTGTACTGGGCTATTGTGAAAAGAAACACATCCATGGAAAGATATGAATGAGTACTATTCAATGGAATTCTCAAATTCCTAAGAGCCCCTTGTCCAGAAAACCATTATTGCCTTTTATATCTAAGTGTATCTGAAACCCTCCTCTGATCCATAGATAAGACTAAAACTGCTTCAACCCAAGCAATATTGGTGAGCATTTATGGGAAGCACTGCAAGAGTAGAAAGCATATGTACAATTATTGGCCATGATCCACTGATTCTTAGTTGATGAGAAATGAATGTGTCAGTTTCCTGACAGAAAGATAATAGCAGTGGTACTTTGAAATTGGATGAAAAAGCACTATTTAAATGATCATAACAGTTTATCATTGTGTTGCAATTATACAAAAATAAAGTGTGCTTATGACTCGAGTTATTTCTAATCACCAAGATAAACAAACAAGCTATCCATTACTGCTGACTGACTGGCATGGTCAAGGTTAGTTGGCTTTTTAAATGCATTTCTTGTCAATTGATGTTTTCAATTGATTAGTTTACAAATATCTCTGATGGTTGGTTAACACCCAAGGTCAGTAACTATCAGTCACTATCAATGCTGAGATATAATTTAGACTCTTTCTTGATGCAATAACGATAAATAATATTTTACGAGATGTAATTGGAAACAAAGTACTACTGTACATACTTTTAATGCCAATTTTATTCATCAAAAAGTCAGAGATGCTACTTTTCAGGTTTTAACCTGAAATCAGGTTTTTAGAGAAAGTGTAATCAGAGATATGCGTTTCATCACATATACAATTATAGGCACTTGAAAGAGTAAAATGTAATCCCATATTAAGTGATGATAAAGCAAGGTACTGGTGTGCTCATTGTGCTTTGGTAAGGGGTTCGATTCTCTAATGGAGTTAACTCAAGTGATATTTAGCTCTCATACGACAAGGTTTAAGATCTGACCCCGATTTGACTGCCAAAAGTGGAAAAAATACAGATGCTTGAAATAAAGAATAATACATGTTTTTAGGTAAAATTTTGTGTAGAATTCAAATATGAAGTAAAAAATGCAGAGACTTGCACTTGAAATTTTGTCCCATTGACTAATACAGGGCCGAGATTGACAAAAAGTAGAAAAAATGGC
>JXSR01S074365.1:123025-133499 GCA_000969725.1 Ophiothrix spiculata | reverse complement strand
GAATAATTATGGATATTATGCCTCCTACTTGGTATGAACTTGGCATATAATTTAATAAACTAAGAAATGCATAAACTACAGGGTTGATTTTGAACCCTGATTGAAATGGATTGTTTTATCGTACCTAGTATCAATTTAAATATCGTTTATTTATTTGGATATTGGGATATTGATTGAGTGGGTTCTTCTATGTCATCCAAGGCTGATTGATGATTGCAGCATGGTTTGATCAAAGTTCAATGACCTGCAAAAAAATATAACCACGCTAAATTAGAATAAGATATGAAATTCTAAATGGATATTACAAGCATGGTGATACAAGAAGTCTCATTAACACAACATCTACAGGGCTGCCACTTTGTAAAATCAGGTTTATGGGTTGATCAAGAAAATCTATGATTAGGACGTTTGTAATTTTTGTTAGTCAATTGTGTGTTTAATTTTTGTCAATTGTGTGTTTATGTGGGGCTTTTCATGCAGAATCATTGTATTGAATCTAAAAGTTTCTTTTGTCTTATCAGGTTTATAGTGCGAAGATTTTGCATTTTTGTTAAATTTCAGAGATGCCACATTTCAGAATAAATTCTGAATTCAGAATTTTTTAATTGGTTTAAGCCTTAATTCAGATTTTTTATTGGTTGTTTTGTGTACAAAGTTATAGGCAATTTTGGTTTCTCACATTCTTTCGAAGTATTTCAGATTTTTTGAACACCAATGAGTGGTATCTCTGAAATTTGAAGTGTAGAATAAGGTGGTTCCAAAAGTGAAAGTCACTCTGTATGAACAGGAAGCGTACTATCAATTCAGCCATGCAAAGTTACTATCTAGTCCTATCAGTGCAGTAGTGGACAGTATCATACGAGAGGCTTGAACAGATAATATTTTTTACAGATGCGGAAATCTTGCGGTGTTAATGTGCTGACATAGTATCAATCAGAGTGATCAAAATAACCGCATCGCTTCCTTTTGTTTCATTGTTATTTAGATGACCTTTTCACACTTTCAGATTCCTTTTATCAATTGATGTGATTTTTCCATAGTATTGGTTTCAGTCTTTCCTGTTGCTCAAAAGCGCACATGTAACTTTGACCAAATTTGATTTTCTCTAAACAAATTGTCATGTGAGAGAGAGCAAGAAAGTAGTATGTATAATGGCTGCCCAAAGTTATATTTAACAAACACTTGATCATGAGAATTTGAAAAATCCTTAAAAATTTCTGTGTCTTATGTCAGTAGCTATTGAAATTATTAGTTTTTAAAAGGTGATTTCTATCACCTGAAGAACCATTTCAAGAACCATTGATCTAACTTAAAGACTGAGGATTATACAGTGTGCATTCATAGAATCTATGGTGCAATCCAAATTTATGAAAAATGGCAGCTATTGCAGTACAACTTTCTGGCACTCATATGACGAAATGTATAAAACAATTCATTTCTTGTCTGATCATATTTCCACAATCTAATAGAACTGAACTTCACCATTTATTTATCTTTGAAATAAAAACAAAATGGTTGACATCAAGCCAGTAGAGTAAATATGACAAACGTTTCTTTATCCTGGTGAACTGTAGACTAGCGAGTATTTGCCCGAAGACAGCGGCATTGATTTTGGCTTGAGCAATTCAATAACTTATCTCAACATACAGAATAAATTCCCTTGTGTTCTCATCTCCGAAAGTGTGCAATAGCAGACTGGTATCAACTGACACCCAGTGGCTTGACAAACCAATACAACACAGGTCATAAGGAGAGAAGATAGTGTGTGTATCCCATCATGCATTGCTTCCAATGGGATTGTTTGTGTGGAAATTTATGTGAGTAGTTTGTGATGAAATGCCCATAAATCAAAGTTATTTGTTATAATCTTGCATTTTGGGCATATTTCATCACTAACTACTCACATGACCTCCTGTATAAAATTTCCCATAGGAAGCAATGCATGGTGGGATTCACACGATATCTTCTCTTGGTCATAAGATTCTTGTTCTTTGTTAGAGGTCTTTTTATGATCATTACAATTAATTCTTGATGATTCTGCATAAATAATCCCCATCTTAATTGACTTTTGTTAATATCAGGGGAGGTAGGACAAGGAGGCATTGATGAAGAAATAACAATATTTTATGGCATCTTATAAATGATTAATTAGGCCAACAGCTGATGATTTCCAAATAATAAAAAGGATGTGTTTTTGTAGGTTATCGTGACCTTTTTAAAAGGTTAAATGTTATCAATTTTGGATGAGTCTTGAGATGAGAGTAGCATAAATTGTAGTGGAGATGATTGTGGCATTTATGAAATATTGATGAAAAGTTCAGATCATTGTGGCTTTTGCTTTTAACACAATTAAAGGATTTAGGTCTATATGCTTTTATATTGTTTGAACCGTTACACCACAAATGGCATATTATATTTTTTCAAGACTGTTTAAAAACAGATCTTATAAAATACTATAGGCCTACTGTAAAACAAGAAATATTTTATTTCGCTAATACCCCAAAATCGCAAAATTAATTTGCTCGGTTTATATTAATAATGTACAATGATTTCAATGACATGCTGATGCAATTAGTGAAATTAAAATGCCGCAAAAAACCCAGATTTTGAAATTCGCAAAATGTTCTTTCCGCAAATATTTCTTGTTTTACAGTAGTTGTAATTACAGCAAGAAACTAGTAATTGAAATGTCTTAAATAAAAACACAGTGGAGTGTTTGGCAATGATTATGATCGGTAAATTGGCAACTGAAGTGATGTTTGATTATTCCGCCCACTAGTCGGCCAGCCAGCCAGCCTCAATGTCTGTCTGTCGGTCAAGAAGAGATTGTATGTCTTCATGTAGCTGCTTGTTTGTTCAATGGGATGCATCTAGTCCAGCCAGCAATCAGAGGTGGTTTTCAGGATATCCCACAATGCATTATTCTGATACACTGATATATAATAGGCAATAATGGTTTTCTGGACAAGGGGCTATTAGGAATTTGAGAATTCCATTGAATAGTACTCATTCATATCTTCCTAGGGATGTGTTTCTTTTCACAATAGCCCAGTGTTTACCCACATTGCTGACACCTCAAAAACCTGTACATAAGTATAGGAGTTGAATTGGATTTGCAGGCATATTGTACAATGTTGCATTGCATCGTGGGATATTGTGAAAACCTCCTCTGGCCAG
Organism: Ophiothrix spiculata; assembly: GCA_000969725.1. Classification (NCBI taxonomy): domain Eukaryota; kingdom Metazoa; phylum Echinodermata; class Ophiuroidea; order Amphilepidida; family Ophiotrichidae; genus Ophiothrix; species Ophiothrix spiculata. Next base: position 130,322 of record JXSR01S074365.1, on the reverse strand, counting down.
CAATTTGGCCAAACAACGCATCCATGGCTACTAGCTTGTATATCGTATTTGCTCTGACGGAGGGATATGGACATGACCACGTCTGGCTTGTATTGAGGGGAGGGAAGTAGGTCACGGTATACAAATCTTGCTGAAATTCAATGCTTTTATAGATAGATAGGCAAATTAGAGGTACATATCAGTGCGATAATAGTTAGCGACATATTCCATGAAGTAAATAAAACATTAATAGACCTATAGATAGGCGTATAATATTTGATTTCACAGTGCTCACACAATCACTGAAGAAGGATCTTAAAATTCATGAAATGTGTGCAAACTCGGTGGTGGACCTGGTTGATTCAAAATGGCACAAATTGTTGGTTTTTTCCTCGTGAAACATAGTAATTGTAAAGCAAGTTCCAAATTCTAGAACGTCAAATTTAGTTGTGCTGTTCTTGAAAAAAATACTACATTATGCCATTAAATTTGCCCACTACTAACTAATTTACTAGTGTGCTAATATTCCTTGTGACTTCCTTCCACCTTCCGCTAAGCAATTGCCTCAGATCCTTGCTAAACTAGTTCCCTGTTCCTAAAATTATATAATGCATTAACTTTGACCCAAATGACTTGCTCAAGGAAATGACATTTTGTTTGTTTTATAGTGATTTATTTATAGCGTGACTGCGTAGCAGGTGCATTGATAAATGCCAGCTGCTTTCAATACTAGCATGAATTCATAGCACTATATACTGAATCCATTTACTAATTGTAACGGTTTGTATGCGTATTGACGTATTGTATAGCCTGGAAATGACGATTTGTTTGCTTGAATGACGGGAATGCGGCGTTATTAATTGGACGTGATGGGAGTCTGTTATTGTCTGTGTCGTTATTATTTCACGCAAGGGCACTCACTCGGAGTGATTACTTATTGTGTTGTGATCATAACAGGCATTTGATTAATTCAGGGACCATGCTTTAATTTGCTAACCTATTCAGAAAATCTATTCATCTTGAATAGTCATCAATGCAAGTCATGTGGAAATTTATACACTACATTAAATTTTTATTTTTGTTATCTTGAAATCTGTATGCCAAATATAGTTAGTGTCGTATAATTTTGATAGGTCAAAATTTTAATATATTATGAAATAAGGGATGAGTTTAGAAATTGTGACAACATAAATAATGGCATGTGATAAAATCAGATGTTTTATGGATAGATTTTATACATTTACACATTAATTTAATTTTGATATCTAGAAATGTGAAAGTGTTAAATATTTTAAATGTTGAATAATGTGATTTGTTGGGTCATAATTTACACAATTAGTTATGGAAATGTTGATAAACAAAAATTATAGCATGTGAAAAATGTTGAGGTTCGTGGATGGCATGTAACTAATGATGGCCGACACATAATAGAGGTTGCAAGGATATGCCTTGGTATTAGGATATATATAATTGCTACACTCTTAAAACGTACGTGGGCGAGTCAGCGAATCATTTCACGGTCGATCTAGTTAGCCTTACTGGTACTTCACGCAAGATGTTACTACTATTAGTAGATAGCTATGTGTCGTGTCAGAGACTACATAAGGACGGAGACTATTGCCCTGCAACGATTTTCCAACTGTCTGGTGTGTGGTGTACATGTACATAGTTAATAGGTTAGCGAGCATTGTGCAAAACTTGGATCTATATGTGTACCGCCGCGGCAAAAGGGTGCAGTTGTCGGCTCGTACATGTTGCTCCTTGTAGCATATCTAATGTATTGTATTTGTATACATCAGATATGCTACAATGAGCAACATGTAGGAGTCGACAACTGGACCCTTTTGCCGCGGCGGTACACATATTATTATTGGTGATAGGATGACTAGTATTGATGGATTATTTATTGCGGTGAATTATTGAGTAGTTGGCTGACATTTTGATTTTTGCTGCCAGTGTTTTGATATCATATTGATTCTATTCTTCCCTAGCAGGCTGCGGGGTCATGTCTTAGTCATTACTCATAATAATTGAATGGCGAAGAAAGAAACCGCATTCTTATCATGTCACCATTTATGTAACAAAATTTCCAGATGCCTTTTTAAGGAATGTAAATAATCAATTGGGTTCCTCTATAATTTGTTTTTGTTTAAATATACAATAAATTTTAGGACACAAGATTCCAAGTTGATATTTCGTACTTCAAATCTTGATTTTTGGTGATGATAATTAGTGTTTTTCAGGATGATGTCATCTTTTATGCAGTCTACATCTTTTCAGGGAATAATTTGACTGCTAAATGTAATTGCTTTGAATTTTAGCACATGGGATTTAAAGGTGTAAATTAAAATGTGTTATATTCTTACTGTTTTTGTTTCTTGATAACAAAATTTGTTTAACAGAAAAAAGCTCTAATACTTGCTTCAATGGGAGTCTTAACTTACCCTCTGCCAGCCTTCACCTGTATTCACTTTGGTTTATGACACAAAGATTCACCCCTCATCTCAAATTTATTGTGTTCTCATTTTTGTGACCAAATAGACACCAAATTGACATCAAATACCTAACGATACTTGAGGAGGCAAGTTTAAGAATTCCATTGCATGGATCAATGATCCATTTCTTCTGTTGATGCGTGTTTTGAATTCCCTGTGATTTGTATATATTTTTGTGTACATCTTATTTTGATTGATATTTTGGTAATCATTATTGTGTTTTTGATATTTTACAGATAAATCCAGCAAGGAGAAAACCAAGAAGGAATCCAAGAAAGAACGCAAACGTAAAACAGAAGAAAAGATTGTAGAAGAAAGCAAGAAATCTGTGACACCACCGAAAAGACCGCGCTCACAACCGAGTGCCGACGAATCTCAGGAACGAGTGAAAGAAGCAAAGAAAGACACTAAATCTGTGAAAACTCGTGCCAAAACTCCTGATAAAGAGGAGAAAAAGGTAGAGACCAAAGAGGAACCTAAGAAAGAAAAGAGACATTCGGAAAGACATTCTGATAAAAATAAATCCGAGAAATCTGAGGAGAAGAAATCCAAGCATCATCATAAACATAAAAGTAAAGATAAGAACAAGGACAAAGAACACACCAAAGACGGGGAATCTGCCGAGGGTGGCGAGAAAAAACACAAAAGTAAACATAAACATCATAAATCGGATAAAAAGGAGAAGCATAAAAAAGAGGAAGCTGCTCTTGCAGCACAGGCAGCAGCACAAGTTGCAGCTGCAACTGCTGCAGCAACAGCCGCAGCGGCAGCAGCAGCTGCTGCGTCAGCTGTGTCAACAGCGGTTTCAACAGCGCCACCTGCTACTGTTACGGACACTACTACTGTGAAAGCACCCACAAGCAATGCAGCAGCAAATGTTGCAGTCACTTGTGAACCCTCATGTACTAAGCTCAAAACTGACCGCATGCCATTGCTCAATACTAGTAGTTCAAGTGAGACTAGTCTCACGCCAAGCTTCCCTCCGCGACCGCGTCTGAATATACCAGTCGGGCCATCTGTGGCTACAGTCGCTAATATCGTTAGCGAGACTGCCAGAACTTTAGAACGTGTTATTGTGAATGAATTGAAAAAGACAGATAATATTCCACCAGATAATGGAAAGTTTATGTTGTCTGAAACTGACCGGTCAAGGAGTCGTACATCGCCATCAGGTGTTGTGGAAAATAACAGGAGATATCCTACGCATATAAACACTGCGTCGCAACCGTCGGTTACCGTACCAAGTACGACAGCCGCCACTGCAATTTATGCATCATCTACGTCAGCTTCATCATTACATCTTTCAAGTGTTTCAAACTTTACCACAGCTACTACAACAACTGTAACATCGTCTATTCCCCCTTCGTCCTCATCCACATTATCTGTAGCGCCGTCATTCTCCTCATCGAATCACTGGTCAAGTCCAGTACCTAAGCCCATCCAGGTCATCTCCAGGACAACCAATGCAATAAGTCCTCTCACACCCGGATCTAAACCACCTGTAGTTACTGTTTCAGGAATTGTCAAATCCGAGGATATCAAAAGAACTTTACCGATTACATCAGAAGGGGTCGAAGGTCATAAACCGAAAGAACGAGAAAAGGAAAGTGTTTCTTTACCTAGACCCGAACCTGTTCATATAGGATCTGTTGATAAACATAAATACTCTCATTTGCCGGAAACAAGTGTAAATGATTTAGAGAAACGAGAATATTTAAGTAGAGATTCTGATAGGGGGAAAGACCCTCGAGAAAGATACAGAGAAGCATCAGAAGAGCGCCCTCTTGCATCTGCTGTAAAAGAACCTATTCAAGTGTATCGAGACCCTAATTTGATAGATACAGAAGTAATCCATGTGAATTCAGTACAACATCAACTGGCATATCAGCACCATCAGCGTGCGGTGGCAGACCCTTCGCCAACCCACTCGCAGTTGAGTGCAGCTGCAGTGGCTGCCTCACAGCACAGTACTCTCCATCCGACATCCACCCTGACTTCAGGTGGATTAGGTGCCAGTGGTCCCAGCGCATTTGTGCCTTCTGCCCAACTTGCTTCTGCCGCTGTTGCGGGTCGTATTCCGTCACATCACCAGCTAGCAAGACATCCAATGTTTTCTCCACATGTGCAAGCGGCTTTATACCAGCAGCATCCACTTGCTCAAGCAGCAGGGCATCTGCCTGCTACAGCATACCCAGCCCATCTAGCTGTACTCAATCAACATGATCTTGCAACCAGGGAGCATATGGCTAGGCTCCTCCACCAGGAGTCTGTTGCTAGGTTGCAACATCATCCTGGCGTCTTTGCCCAATTGCAGCAAGCTGCAAACGCAGCGGCTGTGTTACAAGGAATGCATCCGGGCATGACTGCAGCTCAGTTTCAACAATTATGGCAGCAACAGGCTGCAGCAAGTGGAATGCAAATACCACCAACGTGGATTTTACAGCAACACCACGAGGAATTAGAACGCCAGCAGCATCTACATCAACAGCAGCAGCAACAAGCTAGCGAAAAATCGCCTTCTGTCGGCCACGCTGCCGTTGTGCTAAATCAAACTCACCATGAGAAACCTCGCACACCGCATACGCCTCAACCAGCATCAGCCTCTTCCGCTCATACACAAAGGGATCTAAGTTCCACCTCGTCAAGGGAGTCTTCAGTGAGGCATTATGTGAGTGAGTTCCCGCCTTCAGATGCTCAGGCTGCTGTTCAGAGGCATTTCCAGGAATCTTTACGCAAGTTGCAGCTGCCCTACACCTTCAGTACATCACCGGCAAGTGGCTCGGGCAGCATTACAGCTGGGACGGCGATACCCAAGACGGAACCTGGACAACCCAAGGACCAGTTGGACAGACAGGTGAGTCATGTTATACAAAGAGTCAATATTGTTTTATTTACCTATTTTGTTTTGAGCAGAGTGATTGGCATGATTTTAGCTTGTCAAAAGTTTTACTATTGCCTGCTCGAAACAAAATTGGTATATAAAACAAATGTTGACTGCTTTTTCATTTTGCAATAGTATATCAAGACAGATTTTACAGTTGTGAAACTTCAATGTATGACACGTCAAGTTCCTCCTATACATGGTTTTTACTACAGCATAAACGGACCTGATTTTCTGAAAAGATGATCAAATAGAAATTTCATTCATCAGTTTAAATTTGTGATAATAACTTGTTGCAATTTCTCAGTCAAATAGGAGTGAAATGGAAAACATGTTATACATTGAAGATATAAAGTATTTGTGTGTCCTGTGACTCTGCTTTTCCTAAAAGGGACAGATCAAAGAAAAGATTTTGTTTTGTTTTTTTGGCGATCAAATCCAAGCTTAAATTTGGTACTTTGAAATTTAAAGATTAATTTGTCCAAAAATAATTGTTGAGAAAAAGATCTGATGAAAAGTAGTGTGGAATTTCTTATTTATTTCTGAAAACAAGAAATATATGTCATAGAGTTGTATGTTTTGATGTGACGCATCACATAATATGTTGGCAAGATTCCTCCATTCCAGGTAAAAATTGTAATCCCATTGAATTGGAATTTTTACACTTCCCATTTAATGCTCCATATATTTTACATGTGTAAGTGTACTGAATGAATTATTTTTGTTCAAATAATATCCGAGAAAAAAAGCAAATAATAGTCATTGAACTTTTGCGTCTGCATGTAATTCTCCATCAGCTGTGTTGATAGTGTTTGTATATCAGGAATCCAGCAAAACAGCTCGCTGAGCTCGCACAAAAATCTGGGCTGATTTCTGTGAATAGCTTGATGGGATCATTATAAGCCTGGCACTTGAACTCAACTGTACTTCTGAGCATGGTCACATGCAACTTTTGTCACATGTGATGTATGCTTCCCTGGTAATAATGTATGTGGCCTTGGTTGGCAATATTTAAAGATGCATGCCTACTTGGATAAAATAAATATCTATTGTTGTATTTTAAACACATAGGCATAGGGAGCTTTGTACATTTTCAGACTGTTCTTTGTTTGTTTTGTAGGAGATGGGGGAAGGGTAAATGAGAAGTCCTCATTTGTTACCATCATATTTTAAGGGTTGAACTGTCGTAGCACCACATGATCAAAACTAAGCAGAGGTAACTTGAAAGTTTTGGAAGAATTTATTTTGTGAACCAACAGACACCATGTAATAATTGCTTGCTTGTGAATTCAAGCTGAGACCCATATCACTTTGACCTTCAGAATTTTTTGGTGGGCAAATATAAATACAATCATATTTGAAGGTGTAGGTTCCTATTTTAGGATATGTATAATTTGGTTTTAACTGATTGACATTGACCTATGAAATGCATTGTGCAAGGTTTCAACCTTAGCTTGTGTGTTGTTGTCTCCTGAGAGGCAAAAGAAAGTATGCAACCCTGGGGATGAGACTGTTATGTAAATACAAAAGAAATGGAAAATGGGTATACCAAGTAATGTTACATTTTGTGCTATAGGCCTATCTCAAAAACTATAAATAATTTTGAAGTGTAATTTTGGATTTATAATCAGAAAAATATGGCCTTTCATTTGGCGTCAAAAATATACTACTTCCGGTTGAGCCCGGGGGAATGAGAATATGATCGGAACCTACACCTTTAAGTTCTGGCTGTTAATGATTCAGGAGAATAGGAGGGATGGCTTTGGCATTTTAACATAATTTGATTTTGCGGTTTGAGGCTCCTTTTCAATAAATTATCCAGAAACTGTCATAAACATTACGGAAAGATTTAAAAAAATGACAGACATTTTAAACATAGTTTTCAAACAAGTAGACTTATGCCTGAACATTTCCACAACAAATACTCGCATACTGGGAAAAA
>JXSR01S074365.1:99080-109437 GCA_000969725.1 Ophiothrix spiculata | reverse complement strand
ACTGTTTTATATTTCGATCTCTAAATGAAAATCGTAGAAAGAAAGTATGACATATTATATATCATTGGAAAGCTGAGATGATAGAGAATTAAAATACAACATAAACTCAATTTTGAAAATCGCGACTTTCCGCTCATTATGCCAGAGCACCATACATATATCCTTTGGACATGTTCATGATTGCTACAAAGCTGCGTGTCTGTAAAATTATGCCCTTCAATTGAAAGATGTTCAATTTTGAGATTTGTGTAAACCATCAACTATTTGAATTATTAGTAGTGACAGTAAAAAAAATTCTCAAGGTCAATTATTACAACAGGGATACATACTTTTTATCACCATTTTTCCAGACTACAGTTGATGTAACCTTTGCTTGAGTGATGAGATGGCAGTAAAATGTAAACACCATCTTGTGCAAATATTTGTAGTGTTACAAGGTCACAATGTAATTGATGTTCAAGGTTTACCATTCAACAGACTAGACATACATGTGGTGAAAAGATTTAAAGTACTACAAAGAATCACCCTTCCCTCCCAACCCTGAAATTATATTCCTGTGAATAAGGCTACACCTTACCCAGATTGAATGTAGGACCTACAGGCCTACTCTCTGTGTACGAGGTTATGGACTAGACAGTGACTCTGCTCCTAATATCCATCCCCTTTTCACATGGTCCCCTCTGCTTTAGTTGCTGTTCAAGGTTAATCTTGTCTCTGGAATGAGTGACATCAAGTTGTAAACAACATAAATCAATTGAACTATGGCAACATTTTTATGACAGATAGTTATGATGGGGAAGGAATGTAAATACCAGAGACTTTTAGGGCATGACAGGATGGCATCAGATAGGCCTACATGTGCTTTCAAATTTCTCATGCTTATGTTGTATACACCCCACCCTATAGTGAATTAGTCTGTGTTACAGACCAAGAAACTGAATTAGTGCAACAAACTAACTCCAACCAACCCACTATCATGCGGTAAATAGAAAACAAGAGTTGGGTTTCTTGATGTTATTTTCGCTGCGTTCCTTCGGACTCAAATTTATTTTGCTGCGCAAAATTTTTGCTTGTTAGTCCGTGGACATTACCGAGGGTCTTTAACAAAGACTAATAGTGAATAGGAATGTGCTTCCGGAAGTAAGGAAACCTGATGGACAGAAATTTCTGCTGCCATTGCCAAGTCACATGACCTTTGATATTGACCTGTAACAATAAATACCTGACTGGCTTCCTAATTGCTTTGCACTTGACAGGAAGCTCACTGTAGCAAGTGTAAATTATCTCTAATTGGGCCATGTGTCCTGTTGTCTAGATATGCTAATGTAATTACCAGTCACCTTGACTTGCTGCAAAACAATTGGACAATGGTGTTGCTTTGTAAGTCTATCTGGAATTTTTGAAAGGGTAGTTTAAGACTTGCTATGGGAAAACGAATAAAAGGATCGGCAGTCTTATGATAATGATATAAATATTTCTTCAACTAACTGAATTGTAGTACAGTGGAACCTCTTTAACACGAAATCTGTGAGGACACACATTTTAGATTGTGTTATCAGAAATTTGTGTTATGCATCACATATTTAATACAAATTCAATGCCAGGGAATTGAAAATTAATTTGTGTTATCAGGGTTTTTGGGTTAACAAATTTTGTGTTAAAGAGATTCCACTGTAGATTCTTTTATCATTATATTTGATCATAATGTAGAGATTGATTTTTAAAAAATAAGACGCTCTGACAGACAATATATAGACTTGAATGTTCATCATGGCTTCTATTTGCAGCATTTAGCTCATAATTGAGTTACAAGGTCACATTGTTGGTCAATACCTGTAATCCTAGCTGATCTTGATAGGATTCCTGCCTGTAGATGTGTAATGAGAACCTTGAGTCAGCCTATTCAGCCTTTGGTCAGGGTCAACTACAAATAGCTAGTATATAGATCGAAAAAAAAAGGTGTGTAAGTACTAGTAGTTATCAAGGAGCATACTAACAGCAGTCCGGAGGCCAATCCCACAATGCATCGCGGTTTTCAGTTGACATTTGATATTATCGACTGAACGCTGTGTGTGACGTCATCATTTCTCTATTGCCCGTCAGCGAGAGCACATCGATCTCTACAACATTGTATGTGCCAACAGTGTGCCGGTATTGCAGTGGATTCAGTATAAAGTTTAACACTGATTACAACTCTCTATAATATATTTATTATGTAAAGAAAAGAAAGATTTTAAAATCAGGAAATCATCAGCCGTCATTTGTAAATATCAACGTTGTTGTTGTCATTTTTGACAAAGACACGGCACATTTTGATTTTTATGAATTCCGATAACAGTATGTTTCATAATAAATATTAAAAATCTACGTACGTGTTGAGATCAGAACTTGATTTTATTTGTGTTAAAGTTGTAAAAAAAAATCAAAAACTCAATTATTTCAGTGTCTTTACTCCTAAATAAAAGTATTGAACATTTAAAAAAAGGGCTCTCCCCCGGGCTCGATCCTGGTTCGGAAAATGTTATTCCACAACTGTAACAAGAAATGTGTCCAGCGCCTTAGACCGCTCGGCCACGCTTCACGATGATTACACGTGCGAATTTATTAGTACTTATACTATACAGGTTTGCCTAACGTAAAAATAGCCTCTTACACAACGCGACTGATCGCTGATATTTACGATTTACCATGGACAATGTGTTTACGTACTCATACTAGAAACGAGATTTGTATGAATTTGGCTGGCTCTCAGAATTACCTAACCTACTTTTACATTAAAAATAGTGAAGAGAATTAACTACCAGGAATATTTTTCTACACAGTATGACCTTTATCCTTGAACTGGTGAAAGTAAACAAGTCTCCCTACATGTACAGGTGGTGATACAATGGCGACTAGCGTTACACGTATTTTCTATGGTAGGTTCGCGGTATCTTAATATTGCAATTTAGAGTCATTTGAATTGTGGGATTGACTTCCAGACTGCTGTTGAGCATACTGTTGTTGCTAGGGAAATTCTTCTTAGCCCACTGAGAAATCATTAAATTTCATTTATTTTGATTTCTCAAGTGCTAGGTGCATCTTGCTGCTGGATTAATTAACCCTTACAGTCTGTCGAAAATGTTTCCTTACATCTCATAGGCCTAGGCCCTCTTTGAATATTTGAGAACTTTTCGGATGGTGATATTTAAAATTTTGGTGTGGTATGTCACAGGCTGGAATGGTTTCTGTAGTAACATTTCTACAATACATGGCATTCAGCCTTTAAACCATCAAGGTCATTTGTTATCTGGCTCCATACAGGAATGTGTCAGATGATGGAAATAGACAACAAATAAATGCCAAGGTTTCTTAACCCCAGTCTCCCCTATATAATAAATAGGCTGCATAGGTTTCTGTTGTAACATTTCTTCAATACTTGGCATACAGCCTTTAAACCATCAAGGTCATTTGTTATCTAGTACAGGAATGTGTCAAATGATGGAAATCAACAAATGCCAAGGTCTCTTGATTTCATCAGGCATGAATGCTGTCTGCAATGTCATCAATAGTTAAAATGTGATGATCAAAATAGTTGCTAATGCTAGTACAGTTTATTAATAGCTACACTGTGCATTCATATGTATGATAAATATGGATGAGTTTACATAATTTGTATCATTTCGTTATTTGTAATGATGATTTTATGATTTCGTCACTAATCGAATAGGCAAATGTTTTGAATCATGCATTTTATTATTATTAATGGTACCCATGTAGAGATAATTGGTACAACTGATGAGTTATTTCAAACCAGTGTGTAAAAAAAAATACTTTTTATGTCAATCGTAGAATTTTATGATTTAAGGGTTTTTCAGAAAATCAAATTAGAAATTTCATTGGCCATGTCTTGCAATCAATCAAGCCACTATGCACATGATTCAGCCATATTTTTCCATTTGATTCCCATGTTTGTCTAGCAAGGGAACCAAATAGGTCTTTCACTCCTACTTCTACTAAAATAGGATATGAGGATTTCACCCTGTTTGTTAATTTCCTGACATAGAACAAAGTTGTCATGCTTCCTGGTTTCCAAGTTTCAATTTCCATTCAATGAAATATTTGCCAGCTATAGAAATGGTTTGTGTTCACATAAATGCTGAAGTGCAGGTTATTGTGTTAGTGAGTCATGGTAGAGGTCATTACTGTAGGTTACATAATTTCCATTTATAGATCATTTTGAATGGTTTCTCAGTATTTGGGGATATAATTTTCATCAAGCTATACAATCACAGCATTCCTTGAATTTTTGCATTTATCTCGTTTAGGCAGGCAAAATTGTTATATTCCGTAGTATTCTCAAGGCCACATGGGGATTTCCCAACTTGTAGTGAAATATTTGTGTCATTGATCAGATGTTTGTTGATAAACACAGGCCTAGACACCTGCCTACTTGCCACAAATATTGGTGTCATTGTTTACCAAAATACTTGATGATTTCAAACAAAGTATGTAATGGTTGGTTGGTTGCATGGAATGCATGCAAGCTGGTAACCTCGTGGCATGCTGAAATATAGCAATGAAATTGATATCTAGCAATTACTAGCTTTATTAGGTGGAAAAGGGTTTCTACAAGGACTTTGCGTTTGTAGTTTGTTGAGAATGATCATGTGGTCACTTTTGTCAGGATTGTACTTAAAGTTGATGTAGGTGGAATCAGTTGATTTTTTCATGAAAAATTACTCAAATTTTGCCAAATTTTTAAATTAGAGCCAACCTTAATTGATACTTGTAAGTTAAAGATCAAGATATATTGTTGAATTTGAGACAGTACAACTGATAATAGCATACACTTGAACCAAATTTATGACTTGCAATGTCATTAACACCTAACAAGTAAATTGGTCTTTTCCTGATTGCCATTTCATTTCCACAGAGCAGAATGAGAACGACGTTGACCCACATCACATTAATTGTTATGTCATTCATATTTACTGATTAGTTCTTGATCGTTATTTCCACAGAAAATGAGGATAAAGTTGACCCACATATTAATTGTTATGTCATTAATACTTATTTTACTATTCTTGATCATAGTTTCCACAGAAAATGAGAATGGAAGAAGAAGAAAGATTACGGAAGGAGCGTGAGGACAAAGAGCTGGAATGGGTACGTCTACAGAGAGAAAAGCACCATCCACAACAACATAGGGAAATGGACATTAGGTTACAGGCCGAGAAGGTAGGTGTTTCTAGAGATTTATACTCGACGCAAACACAAAGTTAATTTTTATCGCAACGGCAAGGCTATTGAATTAACACTCAAAATGTAAACAGATTGCAGAAGTAGACAATATGAAAATGCAATAGAAATTTGGTAGTCTCCCAAATATAAGCATACATTTTCAAGGTGGTGACAGTCAGTGCCTACACTCATAATATTCACAATTATTGCCATAAATAATACAATGTTTTTATTTGCACGTTTTGCATTTTTACTTTTTATAGCATTGTTGAGACATCTGTGGACCCACAACAACTTGAAAAGGACACTTTTATGGACTCTTGGTTATTTGAGCATTCAAGGAACGTTTTACCTATTGATGGACTTGTCATCAAGGCATATTGCATTATTATCAACACTATGTAGTGGTAGAGAAAGTCCAATGTTTGTATCTGGTTCACTATTTTCTGAATTCTTTTTCTTGCAGGTTGGTTCCATGAGTCATCTAGAAAGAGAGAGATATACCAAGTTACATAGTAACGACAGTCGGCAGTCTAGAGAGGAAGCATTATACAGGCAGCAACAAGAAGCCCATCAGAGGCATCTTGAAAATGAACGATTACGTCAGTTGGAAAAAAACCGACAGATAGGAGGTGTCGCTGTCAAACAAGAACCTGGTTTGGATTCAATAGGGAGAGGTGGTGAAAGCATGCATGGTTTCCAGATGTATCAAAGGATGCATTATGGGAACATGGGGGCGTACGACGATAAACGACCTGGTGCGGTCGCAAGAACTGAACATGCAAAGCAGCCATCAGGGGCGAGTCAAATGAAAGACTCTTTGATTGGTTACCAGCAGTTTGGGCATGCAGTAACGGAAATGAAAGAACGTATCAAGGTTGAAAGAACTGAACCCCACCGTCCTGTCGCTGTTCCCGCAGCACTAGCGGGGAAAGCACGTAAAGACATGCCATCACCACCGCCACTTATCCACCGTGATGAGTCTGGGAAACCTACGGATCCCATTGCCCATACTAGTGTGATTCAAGGGCGTGAGCGTAGAGATGGACATTCAATGCACCCAGCTACGACTATAGCCTTGGGGCCGCCGCCTCATTCCGTGGTGGCCTCCCAAGCTGGGATGCTACCCCATGAGGTAGATTCAAGAACTGCAAGTGTAAGTCCACATAATGTGCCTGTTATAGTTCAACATGGGGCCGGGATTGGCCACCCACCACTGCTAAGAGACCACATGAGACTATCACCTGGAAGTACTAGACAGCACACGTCCCCAAGTGGGGGCGCTCCACCATCGCAATTGTCGCCAGTGGATTTGCACAAAAAGATGCAGCCGCTGACAACCGCACCATCACATTCCACTCATCAGCCGATGTATACAATGAGTTATACATCGCCAACAGCATCGACAACATCAACTCAGCACTCGTTGTTATTAACAGCATTGAGGCCTGGAGAAGGAGGCCAACCGGACGGCCAAAACCCAGGCAAGAGGAAAACGGGAGAAGTATCTCCTGATCCTAACCGTAAGAAACCCAAGAAATCCAATGAACTCCCAAATGTTAACAGTAATAGTAATAAACCTACAGGGAGACTCACATATGGTGATTATTATCAGCACTTTGTCCAAGATAAAAGGAACTCTCAGATAACTGGAGGCACAGCAACTGAAGGTGTCGGAAGAGATGCACAGGGTGGCAAAAATCAAGAAAATGTAGAACTCAAAATTGAGAAGGTTGATCAGTATAGAAAAATGAATGTGGACCCCTCAGCGCCAGGTGCAATGCTAAGCACAGATAGCATTGTACAGCATAGATTTAATAACGGTGCTCTTTCAGATAGTGATAGTACAAGATCATGCTCTCCGAAAGGAAGCGAATCTTCAGAAAGGAGTACTAAAACAGGCTCACCAAATAGACCGGGTGGGTATGTGAATCTGAAAAAGAAATGGTTGATTCAACATTCAACGGATAAACAAGCCACAGTACCTCCTCCGCCTGGTGGTGATAAATTAGCCAATTCCAGTACTGCCCTTGAATTGAAATCTGGACCAGTGAATTCAGACTCTGCTGAATCCAGATTGTTATCCCAGTCCTTGCCTAACGGACGATTCAATCCACACATCAAATCTGAAAAAGGATCAGTAACTCTCGCAGACATTCCAAAGAGTATTCCCGATCATGTGTACGATTTTGACAACTCGTCAACGTGCTCGGACAGTTCTACGACAAGTCATAAATCTAAGAAGCAAAAGAAGGAAGCCAAAGCGCGTAAGAAGCATAAACATAAAAGAAGTCATGACGAGTCTAAACATCACAAAGACAAACACAAGGGTGAGAAGAGAGCGTGTCTTGATATGGAAGGAGCTAAAGCACTGAGCAAAGACAAGGAGGTGAGGCTGACGGAAGATGGACGAGTCCCAGCTCCAGGGGCACAGGTAAGACACAAATGTTGCTGCAATGAAACCTTTTTAGCACAAAGTCTGCGTACAGGGCCAGATGCGATGGTTTCAAATGGGAATTGAAACTCATTGTGGGCAACTCAATTATTTTGCTGAATTATTGTAGTGGCCATTGTCAATATGATACTGTAAACGGGAATATTTTTGCGAAATTGGACAATCACGACATTTTTGTGCGTGTTAAATTAGCGTCTTAAAGCTTTTTTACGTAGACCTGCATATAAAATGAATGTTTTCACAGGGTGTTATATAAGCAGTTAGATGTTGATTCGCAAAATTTGCGAAAATTAAACCCTCGCAAAGATAACCTTGTTAACAGTAGTCCAAAAAAGAGGACTTACTATTCCCATTTTTCACTTATTTTCAAATTGTTCATTTAGTTTCGGCAAATTATATGGTATAGAGAATAGTTATCAAACAGTAACAGATTTGACATTTTTTGCGCTGGTATATGTTGATAGATTTTGTGCTAAAAAGGTTTTGCTATAAAATTATATTAACTCCTAGTCTCCCAAGATTTAAGCTTCATTGGTAACTATAAACGCAAATATGTGCAGATTTGAAAATTTTTACGAGTTCTTTGACATTGCTTTAGATTTCACTGATTTACATTAGCTTGCTATTGAAACCTATATCATTTATGTAAGTAGCATTTTGAAATAGTTGTTAAATAATGATAAATTTACAATTATTTATAGAACTCTTTGTTCAATTTACATATATCTTGTGTTTGAGTTTAAGGTGTTTTTACTCAGACATTTGCTGAATGTTCTTTGTTGTTCAATAATTCTAAATTTCTTTCTCCCAACCAGTTCAGTAAATTATTCAAAACAAGTAGTAAATAAATCTGTAAATTATTCAATACATATCACAAGTAGGAATCGATGCTATGCTAGTTTAGCTCTCAATAATGCTTGAATATATCTAACCAATGCACGGTGCATAAATAGACACAAATTTCGGAATAAACAAATGGATAACATAGACAGGAATAACCTTTAGGCACCAAGATTGAAGATAGCTAGAAAGAGAGAGTTTCATATTAAAAGAGAGTTGCATATTAAAGGGGGATTGGACAAGTTCAGCCTCATCGCCAAACTTTTTCCAGACATTTTGGATTGAAGTTCAGCATCATCCCCAAACATTTTTCCATCCAGATATTTTTTGATTTTTTTTCTTCATTTGAAATTTTAGCAGTAATAATGGAAGCATGTAAAGTTTCATTGTCGAATTCAACCCCTATATATCAAAATATTTAATAATTTGCTTCCATTATTATGTTGTCAGCAACGAAAAGTACTGCTCCCTACAGTTGAAATCATAAAATTGGCTATATTAGCCAAATAAGATCTATTCAATAAAAAGTGAAATTTCTTTTAATTAATCTCTAACCTATGAAGTAAAAGCAATGCAATGAAACTTAACCTCTTTCCACACTTATTGCATCAATACAAATTTCTAGAGAAAAGTGTCATACTTGATATCAATGTTCAAAACAAAAATTATACTTTTGATGTTTCTGAGGGTTTTGATCAAAATTTTTCTCAATATTTGGCACTTGGCAATTATTATCAAACGTAAAAAGTGTAAATCACCTTTCAAAATTTTGAAATTTTGTCCAATATCTCTTTAGAGATACTCAAGTGAATGGGTAAATTTTGTCCAATGCCCCTTTAAGGATGGATACCCAAGTGAATTATGTGAAGATGTTCTGGTAACAAGATAAGACAACATGGAGGACAAGAAATATTGATGAAATATTGCACACAAACACATAATTCATAGCTGCAAGCGATATTACAAAACAAGAAACCTAGTTTTCACTCCCACGCTTCTGACTTCAATATTATTGCAAGTATGTTAGCGGTAGATAAGGCTGGCTTCAAAATTATACGTGTGTGACGTCCCCACCTTGATCAATTTTAAGACTTTCGCTTTTTTTCCAATTTCAAATAAAGGTTTTACTTTAATTTAAGTACAGCACTCCTAGCTAAAATATCTCAATTGATAAAATTACTAAAAATTTGCAAAAACGTTAACTGAGTTTAGGGAATTTTTCGGCAAATGATAGGGTTGTAAATATCAACACTCAAAAATAAAGAGGACCCTCTCTGAAGAAAGGATGCATCTACAAAAATACAAGCTAGATTAAAAATATTTTTCATTCATTACACAGTACTGTTATACATTAAAAAATACTTCTACACCCTCCTAATTTGTGAGTACCGATACATTAAACAAAATACTTTTTCAGCATGGCCTAAATATGAAGTAAGTAAACCCAATACAATTAGAACAGTAGTCTAGTTTCCCAGTCACTCCTTGCAACTAGATCAATTCTTTTCTCGCTGTATTCCATACACGCACCCCAAAGGAAAACAGGCACTAGTCTATTGCCATGTCATAATGAATTTTAATGCCTCAGATTCTTAAAAGGCTTTTCTAGCAAATTATATGACATATATTGTATTTTGTACTGAGTTGGCAAATCTACTTAGCAATGATTTATTTATTTCACAGTTTTTCTTTGAAATAGTGTAATGCATCTGTTAGGTCAAGTTTTCTCTGGCAATGTCACTTGGAACAGATTTGCTCATAGCTTTGTTGTGCACAGCATACAATAAATCTATAATCTATAACCTTGGCTTCTTGATGCAATCCCTCCATCACAGAAAA
>JXSR01S074365.1:68237-89066 GCA_000969725.1 Ophiothrix spiculata | reverse complement strand
TAATAAAACACCTCAGCCATTTGATTGGATCCCAATATGGACTGACTGGATAGGAAAGAGGTCGTGTGTTTTCAACTTGTGTTTGCTGACGGCTAAAAAGGGCAAGCTGATCCATGAAATTGAAATGAAGTAAATGCCAGGATATGAAAATAAATACTTTGGTCCTCTCCTTGACAATAAATTACAGAAGAAGATGGTATATTAGGTATAACAAGATACTAAAAATCTATCAATCTTGATTTGTGTTTTCTTTTCAGTTCTCAATGTGTCTAGAGCTTTAGTGAAACCGTCAATTACTAAATTAAAGAGGACTGGCGAACCATTCCTCCAAGATGGCGCTTGCTGTGAAGTCACACCAAACTTGATGAAGTGCCGCGAGTGTCGTATGAAGCCCAGCCATAAAACCAAAATGAATATATTCTGTCGATTTTATGCCTTTAGAAGGTAAGTGTATAAACAAAATTGAGTTTTGTTATTTAAGCCATTACAGTTTTGAGTTTAGTCTTTTTGAGTCAATTGCATAAGTATCAGTAATATGATAAAGCTTTCAGCCAGATTTCATTTGTCTTAAGCCAATAAAAGTTGAGTCTCAAATCTGACTCTGATGAGTCTCGAGTCCCCTGGCATTGAGTCTTGAATGGAGTCAGATGGTATCAAATGACCCCTTAATAATGGAATTTTACATATTTGCCGGTTAAGGTGCGTTTATACTGTGACTATTTCGAGGTAACCACAAGCAACGAAGACCTGTGGATTGCAGTTTTGAATTTACCGCCCGTTTCCTTAGTTAAAGTCAACGCTCTTCTAATTCGCTACCAATGCCCACTATCATTACTATCAGTTTTTCAGTTGCAAGTTTTTAATTGCAAGTCCATTACCCTCCACAATAATTAATCTTTAGGGATGAGGGATTTTCTGGCTTCAACCAGATTTATTGCACAGATTCACATTGTTTCACAGATGATCAATCAATCTTCACACTGTTAGTGGTAACTGATAAATATGCTTAGCTTATGTCATGAATATTTTGTTATAAGAAAACTGAAAAATTGTCAGGTCAAAGATGTGTTATGCTATCAGATCTTCAGGTATTTATAAAATCTCTATTACTTGTTTTTCATCCAATAGATTACGATACAGTAAGAATGGTAACCTGACGATAGCTGGTTTCTCCGAGCCTGACCAGTGTGAGCAAGAAGACTTGGCCCCCTGGCTTCCCTTCCCACCAGACGCAGCCGACACCAAGTGCTTAGATGTGGCTACATCACGCTACATCTTGGAGAAAGTCGGCGACCAATTCTGTCAGTTGGTTGGACAAGAGGAGGAAGCCAAATCATGGAACCCATCAAATGGACAAAGTGAGTAGCAACTTTACAGTGCCGCCTTGATGAGGTGCAACCTTGTAACAGATACAATAAGAATTTTGCTGTGAAGAATTGAAAAGGCTGGACGATATCCACTAAATTGATAATTTCAAATAATTTAAAGCTCTTGAAGTAGATGTTTAGTCCATATCAAGATGAAAGACACTTAAAAATCGTATGGAGGAGTAGGCTGGAAGGCCAGTGAGGCCTGGTAGATAGCCTATACCAACTTGGTTACCTCAATATGACACCACAAAAATTTTGCACATTTTAAGAGTTGCAGTAAAATACACACTACAAGAAATTTGATTACTTGTGATCGTTTATTAAGTGATATTTGTTTAAATAGTTCTGATTAGAAATGCAGATAGGGAAGTACAAATTTTCAAGCAATTTTGTCAGATCTGCAATACAGAGCCCTGACTCTGAAAAAGATTGATATCAACCAAAGAAGATGCCAACTTTTAGCCAATTATTGAAAAATTGTTGATCTGGACATTATTTGTCCTGATGAATATTCATAAACTGAAATTCTTCTTTTGCAGATAAAATCGCATGGAAGCGTGCAGTAACTGGTGTGCGTGAGATGTGCGACACATGCGACACAACGTTATTCAACATCCACTGGACATGTCAGAAATGTGGCTTTGTGGTGTGCTTGGACTGCTATCGTACTCGCAAGACAGGTACCGCTAAAGGTGAGATAGATGCACTAGGAGAACTTTGTGAAACTCAACAACTTGTGTAGATCAATATTAAAGTCACCTATAATGTATAGACATTGTGTCGGTAATGTGGCTTTGTGGTGTGCTTGGATTGCCATTGTACTCACAAAACTTGTACTGCTTAAGACAAGTAACAGGCTCTATAATAAGTATAAAAACTTAACAAGCTCAAATATTTAACTTCTATAGATCAATATTAAAACCACCCATAATATAATCATAATAGACAATGTATCAGCAATGCAGCATTGCGGTGTGCTTAGGTTCCTATCATACTTGCAAAGCAGGTACCGATAAATTACAAGCACTTTAGGAAAACTTGAAACACCCACTGATGCCATGCTGTATTTATTGCCAATAGAAAAATATGCAGTAGACAACTGGCACACATTTGTAAATGCTATCTGATAAAATTTGAATTTCTGAAATCGGGTTTATATATTTATTATACCATATAGATATACACCTGTTTGCGTGTGTCAAATCTCAAGTTGTTAAATGACTACACAAACATTAAACCAAACAGAACTTCAAACTTGACCACTGGGCCGTAAGAGAAGATATTGAGTGTATCCCATCATGCATTGCTTCCTATAGGATTATTTGTGTGGGAAATCATGTGAGTAGTTAGTGATGAATTGCCCATCAATCATAACTACCTGTTGTAATCTTGCATTTTAGGCATGTTTCATCACTAACTACTCCCATGACTCCTGTATAAAATATCCCATAGGACGCAATGCATGATGGGATACACACGATATCTTCTCTTCAGGGCCGTATCAAAATATACCACATCCCTTTGTGACTTGAGCTTCATTTTAGCAACTTACTCATGTTACATGATAAACATTAAAATGAGCAGGGGGCCACAAACAAGCCAGGTGGTGAAGGTTAATGATGTGATGATTTAGCGCCCCCTAGAGTGCACAATCCCCTTCAGGGCTATCAAAGTATGTTGGATACCACTTGGTGGTCAAGGGTGGCATGTCAAATCAAAAATGCCATGGCTACATTGCATGTATCAAGGATTGCACTGAGTGCCAAGGTTTTTGTTTGAAGAGCTTTGACTGGTAGTGTCCAGCTTGGACTTGATGGGTCGCTAGGTGTTGTCAAAATATCACCATGTGGTTGACAAGGCTGTTTATATTTCCTCAAATCAGGTGATTTTGAACAGAAATTTGGTTATTTTGAGGATGGCCATTTTTGATTTGATGTTAATTAACTCGTATTGCTGCAGGGTCAAAAAACATGTCTTGGTTGTTGTGGCGATCTTGGTTGGAAAACATTTGTGTTGCTATTAGGTAGCTCCCATAGTGATACAAACATTCCTATAACGTAATGTTCAAAAAAATATTGATAAGATTCGTATTGCTTCCGTTGTGTTTGTTTTCAAATGTATATTGCAGATCTAGAGGAACACACAGTAAAGACATTTCTGTATTTCTAGGATATTTTCAGTATTTCCTAGCAGTAGTATAGCATGGTACTTTCACATCTTCGTGACAAATTACCTGACAAATTTGTTGTTGTTTTCTGTTTCAGTTCCTAAGGACAAGCAGTCCTGGTTGAGATGTATCAAGGAGCAACCTCATATGCCAGAGAACCTCATGCTGACACAGATCATCCCAGGAAGTGGTAAGCAATCAACAAATTACAGACAATGAAACCCAGGAAATGCAAAATTTACTCCCATCTGCAAAGCTTTAGCAAATGTGCCCTAATAATATCATTTAAAGGTGAACAACAAAAAAGTTGTTCACCTTTTATGTTGAATTTGAACACTTTCCAAGTCATTCATTCATAATTTTGTAATTGTCCATAGAATTATGGAAAAAGTCTTGATTTTTTATGAAGGTATATTTTTAGAGAATGTTCTTCAGACTGTTTTCAATGACATAATGTGTAATCGGCCTTCTGTTTATATCTGCAACCATAAATATTGTGTTTTCCCTTGATTTATTTGGTATGGACAAGATATTGAATCCAGAATCACTCGGAAGAATTTTTTTTTTTTTTAATCCTGGTTTAAGTTCACTCTCGCAGTGCACATGATACTAGTGATCATGCGTTACTTCATGTAGTGAGATCATGTGATTTGATTGTCTGTTGCTGTGTGACTTGATGACCAATTTGATTGATTTGATGTGCATGCATACTGCGATTTGCACCAACCAATAATGAAAAGGGTTTTTTCAAAGTACAGTACTGGAGGATAATAACTTACTATATCGAGCAATTTAGTTTATCGGAATGCATTATTTTACAGGAAGTCACATTTTCTTTTGTCTTTTGCACTCTTTATTGATAAATTTGGTTCAATGAAAAATATATTAATTTTGTTTCTTTTCAGCCTTATGGGATGTTGGTCGCTTGGTGCATACATTACGAGCCCAGCTTGGCATCCAGTCAGCATGTAACTGCAAGTGGAGTGACCAACGTAGACAATCAACGCCTACTAGTGAATCTCAAGAACAGACCCCAGCTGTCAATGGTGTGTCTCCGGTAAGTAGACCAAACATTATGCAAAACATATGCAGGGATTCCCTGTAAAAGCATTGTCATCTGGTATATGTGACACATCATATCGAAAGGTACCTTAAGGGTCCCAAAATGAAAATTGATTTTTTGGTCTCATCTGAAAGATTATATTTCATGCTTTAAAATGACACCTTGCTTTTAGTTATTGGATGTTCGATTGCAAAGTTACATCCAAATAGGTAAAAGGCATCAAGCTGATTCAGAAAACTATAGTTCTGAGAAAATCAAGTTTAAAGTTTCTGTACTGGTAAAACTTGAATGGAGAAAGGATTTGTATCTTGTTTTTTAACAAATTGATCTTGTGTTTTTGATGTTGGAGCCTGATTAATATGATAGAATACACTTCAAAGATAACGTTTCTGATGAAATAAGAAATTCGACCTTGGACGTGATTTTTTACTATGCTCAGCTTCAATGGCCTGTATCTCGTAATTTACTATGCCGGTATTAAGGTACCTTTCGATATGACAGGTCACATATAGTAGTGGCTTAGTAACAGTATACATGGTTTAGGATGCCAGGTTCAAATCCAGATGAAAACTGTCTATTTCTGTGAAGATCATAGGCTAAAAATGGAAAATCATGTGTGGTCATTTTGGGTTAATCATTTTGTGTTTTGTTTCATTCTTTCAGACCATGATGAAGGAGAGCAACGCCACAGCCAGTGTGGACAGGAAAGATACCAAATCTCCTGGCAGTGATAGCAACAAAGAAGTCAAACTCACATCATTCCCACCATCATCAAACTCATCACCGCTCAATCTACTAGCAGACGTTGCTTCCACGCAATCCGACGCCGAGCACACTCCAGACTCAACCAAGTACTCATATGATCAACAGACACTTCCTGACACCAAAGCTGCTACCTTGACAACCGATACGCCATCGGAGGGAGACCCAACGAATAGGAGCTCTACGTTACGAGAATTGCTAACAAAGACTGCTGGAAAGCTAGGCAGACCTACGACGACGGGTCTGGATGGGAGCTCATTCCTAACAGCTTTCCTTCCGCATAGATCCGAGAATGCGAACAAGAAACAGTTTGGAACCATGACCAGTACATTTGAGGATATTATCGCTACTGTTGTTGAACAGAATATTGCTGCTCCGATGTATAAACATGACAGGACTACTAACATGATCAATAGGCCTGGTCAGAACCAGTGCCAACAAACGATGGACTTAACTATTTTTAGTAATCCAACCTTGAAGCATGGCCTGAATGCGAGTGCTGTCAGACATACATTAACGGAGACTAGTGTTTTGTATCCAGATGTTCCACACTCATGGCTTCAGGATGGGAGATTACTACGACTACATGATCCTCAACATAAAGGCAACTTCAGAATATTCCAGAATCAGTGGCTTAGAGGAGAGGTAAGAGAAATGGCATGGTTTGATTTTATAGTCTGTAGATCTTGAAGTATGCCACAAGCAGCCGATTAATGCACATAAACCAATATGACCATAAGAGGAAGTAAATTAGTCAGTATTTCTCAAATGATAACAACATA
The DNA here is from genome assembly GCA_000969725.1 of Ophiothrix spiculata. Lineage (NCBI taxonomy): Eukaryota > Metazoa > Echinodermata > Ophiuroidea > Amphilepidida > Ophiotrichidae > Ophiothrix > Ophiothrix spiculata. The sequence goes on along the minus strand of JXSR01S074365.1, from coordinate 82,922 downwards.
CTAAATCTTGCTGAATATTCAAATGAACTTATATTCAATGTTTGTCGATTTGTTAGCAACAAGATTAGACCAAAATTATACTAAACTCATTAACAATTCATGTAAACAACAAATATTAATACACAAGTGATTTGGTTTTAATCAATCCTAATCAATCAATACCAATCTCTTACACAACACAAACCACCAGTTGTTGTAGTATACAAGGGCTATGTTATGGATCTGGTAACAGAGTCTGATTGCTTGTTGCATACTTCATGGTTTATAGAGATTTTAGGTGTGCATATGTGACTTATTTTGATCTGTGTGTACTATAGAGACTTTCTGAAATAAGTAACATGATAGTTTTACCAAGTGATTGATTCTCCATTGATTAATATTACACCAGTATTAGTAAATCCTCACAACCATTTTGCTGTAATCTAGATTTTGACTGCATCTTACGACAATTTGGCTCTAAACCTACGAGCACTTAGATTGTAATACTCCCCAACAGCTCCCCAATGGGCTCAGGTAGACAGAGCGATCAAGATCAAATGCCTAGGACATAACTCATTGGCTGTAATGTGGCTTGAACTCACAACCTAACGATTCCTGTGCTGTTCCACTAGACCACACAAGCTCTCCTTAGGATAGTTATGATGGATTGGGTTATTGAATTTTGCATGAATTTATCAAATTTCATAATGATCCAAACTTTAGTTATCTGAATACTTTCCAGCTGAAACATTAAACAGTTCTAAGGAATTAACGCCTATCAGTTTGAGATTGTAAACAGTTATTACAGTGGCATCTCATTGATGCATAATTTGGGTTGTAATTCTTAGTTTTTGCTGTCAGGAATTACAAATTTTCCAACTCCTAAACAGCTTAACTGTAGTTATTCTTGACGTTATATTAACGATTGCTTTGCTTTTCTTCCCCATGCACAGCCTGTCATTGTAAGCAGCATACATAAAACACTGAATCCCGAGATCTGGAAACCTGAATGGTTTGGCAAAACATTTGGTCATATCAAGAACGACTTGGTCAACTGCCTTACTGGTGCTTTGATTCAAGGACATGAGATGAAAGATTTCTGGGATGGCTTCAGTGATCTATCAAGTAAGTCAGTCATTTTGCTATGTGGGTGGGCCAATAATTGATCCTTGTGGAACACTAGCATGGGATTCATTACTCCACTAGAAATGGGTATGATTTTACACTTATTGGTGGATTTTCCTCTCATGCCTAGAATGTAGGAGATTGACAAAAGCAGTTTTAAATAACGCCTAATGTGACTAAAGTGAAAATGTTGACTGCTCCTTGTTTACTTTTGGGGAGGGACGTGTGGTTGAATAGTTACGAGCGCGGGATTCAGAGTTTGCCAGCTCAAATTCAATTATAGCTCTTTGCTTGAGAGGGATAAATATTGGAATTCAGGACTAAAAAATGAAAAGGTTGAAATTTTGAATGTAAAAAAGCCCATCAGTGCAGACTAGAAACTTTCATACCCTGGAGATAGAATAGGCAAAGAACCTTGTCTATAGAAATTGGTTGGTATGATGTAATTGAGATACCAGTTAGTGTTTGTCGTCTTTTCTATGAAATTCTAATCATGTCCATTCATCTTGTACCTTTTACAGACCGCCTTGTGAGCAAGCAAGGTGAGGCGATGAGCATGAAGCTGAAAGATTGGCCTCCCACTGAAGACTTTGCAGAAACTCTACCAGACCACTTCCAAGACCTGATGCTCAACCTGCCTCTACCAGAGTACAGCAGGAGGGATGGCAGGCTCAACCTATCGTCACGGTTACCAGACTTCTTTGTCAAGCCTGATTTGGGACCAAAAATGTACAATGCCTATGGTAAGGGTGCCTTTTTATTTAAGCTAATCAATTCAGTGGAACCTCAAACACTAAATATGTGTTCACGAATAAAAGTTTGTTATCTATCTACGAAAACACAAAACATGACCAATTATACAAAATAGTTTGTTTTGTTAATATCAGTAGACATGGTTTCATTATAGTATACACTTGTGTGTGATTCACGGTTTTTAATTTTTTTGCATCATTGAGAAAAAATAACAAGCTACATAAGAGACTACAATTTTGTTTTAATTATTTCGACACAGGTTTCTTCAATTTGTGACCATCCATCACAAACCCCAGTAAAGTTGGTCCTGTGATTTGCATGTACTTTGGCCCGTATGATCTTAAAATAAAAATGTCAACTTGGTCAGATTTAGGAAAAACTGCAAAATCGCTCAAATATATTCTCACTGTAAGTTACAATACTTCAATAATATGGAGTAAAAGGTATTGATTTTGGCATGTTTTTCAAAACAATGTCATTTCTTCATGTAGTTTATTCAATTCATTATAACATAATTTGTTATGATTCCTTCATGTAGGTAACTGCCAACATCCAACTCAAGGTACCACTAATCTACATCTGGACATCTCTGATGCCGTCAATGTCATGGTCCATGTCGCCATACCTAAATGTGACCCTGAGTCTACGGATGTCATGGAAGAAGACTTGCAACAAGGTAAACTAATCTGACAAAAAACCAAATAATTCAAAAATAAATGCCTAAAATAAAAGCTGTGCCCGTCTCAGAGGCTCTACAAATCTAGCATCATTGAAAATAACTACTCAATATGAATCTGTCATTACCACGGGCCAGAAAAGGACACATCAAGAACATTTCATTTAATAATAATTCTACAGAATTTGTGAAACATAAACATAATAACTATGCAGAAGACAGAGATTCATCATTGAATTAGGGCATTAGCAGAACTAACTTTCAGTGGAATCTTTATTGTCCTGCTGTATGTACACACCTTTGTTTTGCAAACTTTGGTGTGTTTGGATTGGGGGTAGGAGGTCAAAAGTTCAGATATTGCGTATAATTTGGGTAGAAAGATGATAATTGGCAAAAAGCTGAATTTTCTTATGACAAAGTGCAGAAAAAACTAAACCTGATTCATTATATCTCACACATGCAGTGTTATCGTACAATTCATGCAAAGCTTTTAACTGGATACAAAGTAAGGTGTGAAATGTTTTGGTACATACAATCTTTATGATTGATGATTCATCAACTGAATGCAAAATATATTAGCCACTGATATTAGCTGTTAATTTATTCTGTTGTCAAGTAATTGCTTAAGTGTCATTATCATAAATGTGTACAAAACATTGTTCTAAAATGCTTGTTTTTCTATAAACTTTATTCCATAGCTGGCATAAAGATAATTGAAGAAGCTTGCACAGACGAACAGACAAGACGCAGAATACGAGAAGGCAAAGAGAAGCCAGGCGCACTCTGGCACATCTTCAGAGCGGAAGACGCCGATAAGATCCGCGAATTGCTAAACAAAGTCGCGAGAGAACGAGGAGAAGATATTGCGGATGATCACGATCCAATCCACGACCAGAGCTGGTATCTGGATAAAGAGTTATTGGAGCGGCTGCACAAGGAGCACAATGTGCAGGGCTGGGCCATTGCACAATGCCATGGTGATGCAGTCTTCATCCCGGCTGGGGCACCGCATCAAGTAAGTACTTGTCGCTGTTATGGTAAAGACATCAACAGATTTGACGGATCTTAAACCATTAGAGGGTTTGCATGTGATGTTATGCAACCAATTTTCAACTTCTTTCACCATCTTGGCATTAGTAATGCATTTATAACCTTATAAAACATCTAGTAAGACCTTAATCAAGCGTTTCAGGATTGAGGTCCGTTGAATCTACTTTATCAATTGATGTCTGTTTAAGAATACATGTAAGTAGAATTTTGAATGAAAATATTTCAAAACAAAATGCTTTGAGATACTTGCAGCTGGTACTGTACTTTGATTCTCTCAAAATTGGTGGGAATTGTTTGGCATTTCTTCATCTGCAAGCAAAGATGATCCCTCTGACACTGCTACAGACCAGATGCTACAGACACAGATATACGATTCATGCTTAAAAGAATCACACTGCATCTGCTACTGTTGTGTAGTATTCAAGTCAGGGGCGTCGGAACCGTGTGGGCTTTGGCCGCACCACTTATCAGCCCAAAATTTAAAAAATCAATAAATTTAGTTTAATTTGATGCGTTTTATTATTGTCCTTGCATTAATAATCACAACATAGTACTTTACAAATTCGTTGTCAGTAACTTATTGTCTTCTGGGGCTTAGTTGATTTTTTATTTTTGATAACCAAGGGGCAATAGGCCGCACCACTTTTACCAAGGGCCGCACCACTTTGATTATCCTTCCGACGCCCCTGGTTTAAGTACACGCCTTACTGTATCAATTCACGATGTGAATTTCACTTTTTCACGTATTTAGTGTTATTCAAAGTGCAGGTCTCTTTGTAGGATGCTTTGTTTAGTCTTGTAACTTCTAGTCAGTACATAGCCACTCCTATGCCACATCATTGCTGCTTGATTTCAATAGAGCAATAGATGCCGTTTGTGGCTGACAGTAAACACTAGTCTATAGGAAGCAGTATACCACATTGCTTGTATGCTGTGTCCAAAGGCCTGTCACATATCGTCTCATGACTTGAAAACATTTAGCTATATATTGTTATCAACAATGTTTCACCTGATGGTTTCTGTTGGTAATAAATTGATAGTTTCACATTTTTCAATTGATTTATTTTGAGGCAAATATGCCAACATCTTTTTACACAAAAGCTGTATGAACTAAGTAAACAAGTAATTTTTGAGGGCTGGCAGAAATAATTGATAACTTGCCAACTTGTCAAATAAATGTTTTGGTTGATACCGGTACATTTCATTCCTATTTGAAAACAGATGTGACCATAGAAGTCACAAGCTGTGTTTTTAAGATTTATACATAACACGTTATGAAATCTAGTATTTGTATTAGGACTTATATTTTTTGATCATGTCTTATTTATAAGTTTTCTGTTTTTATTTTCACACAGGTTCAAAATCTGCACTCTTGTATCAAGGTTGCAGAAGACTTTGTGTCCCCAGAACACATCTCCAATTGTTTTGATTTAACTCAAGAGTTCCGCAGACTGAGTGACACTCACTCTAATCATGAGGACAAACTGCAAATCAAGAACATGATTTATCACGCTGTCAAAGACGCAGCGGGAGTGCTTGTCAGTCAAGAAATCCCATCACCTAATGCAACGTCACAATGAGGGGCCCAGGATGGCACCTTGTGGAACAAAGTTTCACATTAATGGGCCCAGGATGGGACCTTGTGGAGCACAGTTTCACCTTTCGGGGCTTTGTGTAGTCTGTTTGGAACAAGGCTTCACATTGAGGACCTTTACTGGATTTTAGTCGAACATAGCTTCACATCAAGGGCATTAATTGGGCTCCAATGAAACACTTCACATTAAGTGGTCTCTTGTGGAATATATGGATTTAGTGAACCTACAGTAAGCCCTCGTGTTTGGTTTGACTGTGATGACAAGCTTCATATTAAGAATATATCCTACTTAACTGTCTTAATACTATTCCCTGCATATCAAGTGGACCTAGGATTGGTCCTTGTGGCAGGCACTCTTTGTTAGAATATTAACCCCAAAGGATGTTGAATACAAATGGAATACTATGGAACCACTTAGCTTATCATGTGATGATTAATTTCAAATGAAATATACGATAGGAATTCTTGCTTCACAATTGATTGGAATTCTTGCTTCGCTTGATGAAATGAAAGTGATTATGAAGAGGAAATTATGAAAAGTGGAAGATATTTACCACATTTCTCTGGAGTCATATTGGCGCACTGTGGCATGGATTTGTAATATTGGATTTACATCAAAAGACAAGAATTGATGGTAGACATTATCAGTAATAAAATTAACTGCAGTTTTGACCGAATCATTTGTTTGGATTTATCCCACATATGAAACTGTTGGAATACTCCTATTTTTGTACTTATCCATGAAGAGATCATACATGTGTGGATCAATATTTACATAGCAGTAGTTTTCTATTTTGGAAATCTTGTGAAATTTCAACTGTATTTTGAAAGCTTCAACAGACACATAATATACAACTTACGAAGGAAAACCATATTTTTGCAGAATTTTGTAGCAATTGACCAGTCTTGGACAAATTAAATCTTGAATATTCTAATAGATATCAATGTTATTTACATGCTAAGATATGATTATGAAGTCACCTGTATAGAGCTTACATAATTTAGCGAATAACACGAGCATTTTTTTATTGCAGTGGTTTACAAAACCATTTTAAATTATAAAATAGAGCTTGCAGTTGCTAAGTTGAATTTATTAATGAACTTGCTAGCTATCAAATTGGTCTTCAAAGTACCTAGTCCTCACATATGCTACTGGTGTCTTGCCTATACTTTGATCAACACTAAATATGACGGATATGAGGTTTTTCTTCATCTGCAAGTAAACATAATCCCACTTACATGCGCGGCATAGATACTGATGCAAGAGTCACACATACAACGCACGCTACGTCTCCTGTATAGTGCTGTTTTCAGCTACGCACACGCTCAGCTTGTATCAATTCACGATGTGAAGAGGCGTATCAATTTGGTGTTGATCAAAGTGTGGTATGATAGTAATGCATCACATGTGTGAAAATTGTCGTGACGTTGATGGAATCAACCATATTGGTATATATTGCAATTATATCTGAGTTAATACTCCATACCATCCATTATGAGCAAGGATGCAGTTTTTCAAAAAAATTCCCGAATTCAAGATATTGAGCTAAAAATCTCTTGTAGTAAGCTGTACACAAATATAGGAAATGCATCATTTCAAGAAATTTTCGTTTATGATGATTAGCTTTACTGTCAAATGTGAAGGGAATGGTTTTTGTGTAATTGTAGTGTTTTTCACATCAGTGTAAGTGTTTTTATGGCAAGAATAGATTATGCCCAGTACACAAGGCTATTTGGAACATAATTGAAATATCCAATGTTACCTCTTGCCATTCTTTCGAATTAACATCACCAGACCTTCACAGGTAACTACTAACCCTCAAATGCCGCAATCGGAGTTGATGGATTTTCATCACTGTAACAATGCTCCCATCTCTACTGATGACGCAGTCTTTAGATTATAAAAGTGTCACTAGTTGCGCAGGCAAAGACAAGAGAAGATATCTTGTGTATCCCATCATGCATTGCTTCCAATGGGATTGTTTATATAGGAAATTTTCAGAGTAGTTAGTGATGAAATGCCCATAAATCAAAGCTACCTGTTGTTATCTTGCATTTGGGGCATGTTTCATCACTAACTACTCACATGACTTCCTGTACAAAATATCCCATAGGAAGAAATGCATGATGGGATACACACAATGTCTTCTCTTGGTAAAGACTGTATCAGTTTACGAATTGACGACGGTAGTGATGTTGCAGTGATGGAAGTCGCTGGACTCCAATGCACCAAGACTTGATCCATGACATTGCAATTGGATCTTTTATGCTAAATTCATTTCTACAAATTTGTATACAATGTGTACCATCTTTCTATAAAAATCTGTACAATTTAAGTCATAGTAGATTTAAGAAAAATGATAATAACATGCGTCTAAATCCAGCCATGACATATCCACATTGATATGTACGCAGTAAACTCTGCCACAAAATAATGTAATACATCATAATTTGCTCTCATACTCATGTTGAAATAAGTTTGAAAAGGATGGATATTTTTTTCTTTTACTAAATCTCAACGTGAAGTCATGCTATAATAACTTGACCCAGATTGAGCTTTATTGAAGTTTGAACATAAGAAAAAATCCTAACAAGCCACCCATACAAAACCTATATGAATCTCACAAAATGTGCTAAGAAGTTATTCATTCCTGCTACAGCAGTTTATTATACGAAAATGCCCACTTTGTTGAAAAAAATAACCTTATTTTTATGTTGATTTTTTACCAATTTTTTCTATTGAAATAGCTGCCAAGAAAGCAAATTAATTTTAAAAGCCAGTATTATCATGCATTTACCCAGTTCACCTATTATGAGCCTTATATTTTTGTCAATGTAACACAACTTTCATGATCAAAATAACAAAAAATATCATCCCAATTCACCGATTCCTTTTGACAAATAATTGCAGAAAAATGTTGTTATTTGTAAACACAGCACACTAAGTTTGCTGATGGCTGATCTATTATAGGTGATCTTGTTTTGCGAGTCAACGCTGTGATCACCTATAGTAGAGAAATTTGAAAAAGTGTCAGAAAGATATTTAATGATGTTTCAAAGATTTCAGAATTGGCACTTCGGGAAAGGTTTTTTCTTTCAATTTTTCAGTTGATTTCTCGAAAAAATGTTTAACAATGCCCAATTAATGTGTTGCTCAGTTATAGGAATAAAATCATGATGCAAAACACTTTCTTAATGAAACCGAGACCCATGAATACAGTATTTATTTGAGTGTTGATATCACAACGGATGAATTGATTTGATCATGCTTACCCCAATAAGTTTCTTTAGACTAACATTCCAATTAAAATTAGTTATTTTGATACCAAGAAATAAAAGAAACATTTTCTTCTCTGTGTATAGAGATTGTGCTACTTGTTTTGACAGTCGTGCTTGACTTTTTTTCTAAAAATTAGATGTAGGGAGCCTTTAAAATATTTTCACTGCCAGCCTTTGCTGCTTCCAAAAAGTTGTTATTTTTTGTGATGGGTTTTCAACAATAATTGTCTGAAGTTGTAGGAAAAGGTGAAATTCTAAGTGTAACTTTTGTATTTTTAGCAAGCCTGTATTTGTGTAAAGAAGTGTGCCAAACGAATTTTGACCTTTACAGGTCATGAAGGTTAAAGGTCAAGAACTGACCTGTAATTTATGAAGGAGGTCATGATATTGACCTATAGGATGTATCCATAGCTGTTGTAACATGGTATTTTTTAAAGAAAAGTTGAATTTTTACCAAATGAAATTTAGGAAGATTGAACTAATATATTTGCTGTGTTTGGGACAACTATTTATAAATATACTGCCAGTGCATTTCAGAAATGAAGCCAATTCTATAATTAGATGTGTGTACGAAGCCTTAAATTGAGTCCAATTGTAGAGTGCTTTTTTTCTCATTTTTGTGTTTTGGTTACCTGTGTGTTAGTGTGCTTCTAACTACATCAAACAGCTCTGCTGCTGTCAGTCCTGTGGTAGTAAATCTTTTGATAAAGAATGACGTGATCTTCATATTCCATGCAATTTCACCCGAAATGTGCAACATTATTGTAAAATGTATTTTGTAATTGACTTGTGATTTTTGCTTTTTCTACTTAATTTTTTGGTGTTCAAATTAATATTGAAGGAATTAACTGTGTTTTCTGTTTCAACTATTCTGTGATAAAGTCTGGTGTTCAGATATTTGAACACTTAATGTAGTAACTTATGATGTTCAAAGTCTCTTAAATTATTACCACTAGATTCTTCAAGATTTCTTGAACCATGTTGTCAAATAGGCTATTTCTTTGTATGAAGCTTGCCATTCTCATAACCCAGAAGTCCAAGTTCTGTGTGTTGAGAACTTGGCAATGTGGGATGATGTTAGTGAATAGTACCTTGACCTTGTTTCTTACTGCTGATTGTAAACGTAGATGTCACTGTATATATTCATAGTAATATTTTTATATCGAGAAGAAACGAAAATATGAAAAAAATTATCTGAGTCATGCGTAGCTGGTAACACACTGTGAAAAGTTTTAACAAAATACTCTTAAAGATATTGTGTATAAAATACTTGATACTATAGGTGTGATGTATGGCTACGAGCTATTTGAGGAGATATTCTCAGTGCATGATGGGATAGCTCTTGTGTCATGCACTATTTTGAAATGTTGTTATTAATTGAAAGAAGATGATATAAATATGAAGTCAAAATTGATGCATTTGTGTCTTGTGTGCTTATTTGGAGTTGGGGTTAAGTTTTGGTCACAATTGGTAGTACTATGTTAATACGAATGGTTATAAATATGCGTAAGGTGAACGAATCATTGACAAGACACTGTTCATAACCATTCATACGAAGTATTGTGACCATAGCTCGACTTGTAGAGAAGGAACATACATTCCCGGATGTTACTATAAATGTGATGGCTCACCCCGAAAGGGGGGACTTTGCAGGTGATATCAATTTTGATTTTTTCATTTCATCTGTTGCGACATTTTATAAGCTAAAAAATTACACCTTGTTGAAATTGATCAAGGCGATCAACAGGAAACCTGCTGGAAATTCTTATTATTTTCTTTATTATTTGCAGCCTATTTTCACCTGTATTTTGAAAAGTGTTCTGTCGCAAAGTCCCCCTTTTCTGGGTGAGTCATCACAAATATATTTTGGACAACATGACAGTCCAAATCCAGCCACGGCATATAATATTATATCCACAAAGATGTTGATATACACGACAGTTTACAGATGTGTGAAATGCAAGGTGTGGGCTGTGTAAGGCCTCGTATCCATTGGCTGTAGTACATATGTCTCGTTTTCCTTTGTTTGTAATTGTGCGGTGCAACACGGACAATAAACTATGTAAATGGTCTTGTCAGGGCAGATACTTCTACATGTATGACCTGGTGCTCACCAAGTACGAACATGTTGGTGCTGCCAGGTCCTAGGAATCATCAGCCGTACACCAGGCCACTGAATGATCTTCATTGTCTGTGTAGGGCCTCACAATTACAAACAAAGTAAAACAAGAGAACAGCACATGGGTAAAGCCAATGGATACAAGGCCTAAAATTGCACAAGTATTTCATGTCCATATTTTTTGAAATAATTAATAATAATAAAGGGATTGTCAAACTGGTAAACAACATTATGTACAGATTCTGTCTAGATCGGAAGACTTTAGGGAAATCGGTACTCATTAGGCCCTGTATCCATTGGCTGTACTCATATGCAGTATGCCCTAGTCTCGTTTTCCTTTGTTCGTAATTGTGCGGCGCAACACAAACAATAAACTTCGTTCTGCTTAGTGATCATACCAGTGGCCTGTGTACGGCAGATATTCCAATTACCTGGTGCTCACTAAGTATGAACATGTTGATTGTTGGTGCTGCCAGGTCATAGGAATCATCTGCCGTACGTGCCCACTGATATGATCACTAAGCAGAATGAAGTTTATTGTCTGTGTTGCGCCGCACAATTACTAACAATAGAAAACGAGACAAGTGCACACGGAATATGGGTACAGCCAATGGATACAAGGCCTTAGATCACCGTATTATCCTTATGGACCACCATCTTCCCTCATGGAAGGTTTGTTATTGCACACCAATATTTTACAGATTTGCCATTTATAATACTCAAGACTCTTTGAAAAGGAAATCGGCATACATCAACCTAGCAAATGGCAACAGAAATTGTTTGAAATGTGAACATTCATTATTGGGGGTATTAGGTGGGGACAGCTCGCTAGTCTGAATTTGGAAATATACTCGCTAGTCCGAATTTTAAAAAAGGCTCGCTAGTCCGAATTTTAAAAAAGGCTCGCTAGTCCAGTTTTAAAGAACAGCTCGCAAGTCCAAATAGGAAAAATTAAGAATTCGAACTAGCAGGCCTGTTTAAAAGTTCAGACTGGCAATCTATTTTGACAATCCGGACTGACAAGCCTATTTTCATATTCAACTAGCGAACCTTCAGACTAGCGAGCCTTTTTCAAGGTTATATTTTCCCCATTGAATAACGAGCGAGCACTCGGACTAAGCGAGTCGTCGGACTGGCCAGCAGACCCCTACTAGGCCCTGTATCCATTGGTTGTTTCCCTGTTGCATATGCCCTTGTTCTGTATGCCATTGTCTCCAATTGTCACGTGCCAAACACAGGAAGCATCTGACGCACACAGGTCACTAATACGGCTACTAAGCAAAACAAAATGTGTGGCGAGTGACAATTGGGGACAATGGAACAAGGGCATATGGAACAGAACAGCCAATGGATACATACCTTGAGAGTACACTCGGTTTCCGCAAAAATCAACGACGGGCACCGAGATTCTGATGCACACAGAAACAAACCATACGTCAACTTGCATTGCACACAAAGCCAGTGTGCATGTTTTCAATATGGCAAGATGCATGCATCATCAGCAAAACCCGAATACCCCATGAAGGAATAGACCTTTTCAAAATCCATTCGGAAATCTCCGGAACATTGATCACATGGCCATTTTTTCAACCAATCACGTACAAGCTCATTAGTATGCACGATTTTGTCAACAATTGTCAACAAAAAAAGTCTGAAAAATCACTCGCATTTCAGTGCAATACAAGTGAAAAATAAATAGAACCAGACCCCTACAATATTAGATACACTCATTCTGAACAACTTTTGGCCGATGGTACCATAAGCTCACCGACATAAAGAGTGAAATTTCCATTTGAAATCGGCTGATCTGCACTGATTAAGCTTACGATTTGAAGTTGCATCAGGGCCATCAAATTGAAAGTGACTCTGTAGTGCTGACGCTAATTCCAAGTTCGAATTCGTACGTAACCAATTAACGAGAACGCGAACTTAACATTCTGGTTATTGTGTTGAAGAGTCACTTTTCTTTCGGCAATTGCCGGAAAGTGTAAAATCAGCTTCGGAAATTCTCGGATAGTCGTGTTTTGAAAAGGTCTATTAATATTGTGGCGAGTCTGTGATCTCCTCACAAAATATATGGTGGATACAGTAAGCAATTATGTAATGGTGTAATTACCTCAAATGACCCTAGATTACCTTTGACTCTTCATTGCAAAATAGAAAAAGTATGCGACCTGTCATATCTATAGATACCTTAATGTTGGCATAGTATACAGGGCGAGTCAAAATAAAGTGTAATCTAATCAGTGATTTTATATAACTAGTTCCTTTTATTCTTTTTCAAAATTGTTCCTGTATGAGATGTAATATTTCATTAGCTTTCATGGAAAATTTATCCTATTGAAATCGGACAAAGCATTCTAAAGTTATAGTCATTTGAGTGGAGGTACCCAATTTTAACGGTGAACAAACTACGCTATTTAGTTTAAGTGCGAACTGTTGCTGTTGTCTCTTTCAATTGTTATGATAGGAATGCCTTTGGAAATAAAAATCACTTGTGGGTTGATTCTTGAGGTAATGTTCAGATCTCTTAAAAAAGCTCTTCTCTTTCGGTTGTTGTTTTATTGAATCATCGGGATCAGGACCTTCCAAACCCTTCCTTTTTTCTGTTAAGAAGAGTTGCGTGGTCCTTAGCTCACAAACAATATTTTATATAGCTTGAGGTGATGGGACCTGGAACGGATTCGTAAATAACTGACAAAACAGACGGCGATCTTCAACCGGACTATGAGTCTGATAATACCTAATTGCAACAAAATGTCAGTGCCGGTTGCTACATTGTTGCGCCATAATTTATTTCCTGGCATTGGTTGTCAAAATTGTGCACTGATATTTGAAATGACCATCAGTACTTTGATTTGCATCATTGAATCTTCTTCAGTATCTCTGTAAAATGTGTGTCCGTTTAATATTTTGAATGTAGCGTCAAATTCATCAATGCACCATTAATAAGATATTACCCACTGCTGTGCAGAAAAGAGTTCGTATTGAAGCAAATTTGTTCGAGATCAAAATTGGGTCCCTTTACTTAAACGGCTGTAACTTTTGAATGCATTGGTCAATTTCAACAAACTAAAATTCTCATGAAAACTGATTAAATTTGCTATTTAGCAAATATAATTAAGGTTGATAAACGTAAACAGATTTAGGGACGAGAATGGGTGATTGTCAAAAAAGAGGAAGAGCGTCATAAAGTTGGGTAAAAGGTCAAAAATGGGCTGAAAATGAATAAAAAAGCTAAAATTTTAGCACATGAACATGATCAAAAACGAGGAAATCAGCTGAAAAGAGGAACTTTCTCATCCCTGCAGATTTCCTGTAAAAAATTTCTCATGTTGATTTGACTTTAATTTGACTCACCCTGTATATGTAGCCCGTCATATCAAAAGGTACCTTAAGGGTGCAAGCCCAAATACGTCTCGCTTGGCTGAACGTCAAGTTTACTGCAAGTTTTTGTCTACTTATATTTGTTCGATCGTCACAATTTTTTGTGTACATGTGGAATAGAGTCTCTTATTTATACATTAACCTTTACTAATGATTTCACGCCCATGATCAAGGTCAAAATTGCATCAAAGACTACTTCGAAAAAGTTAACGCTTTTTTGCAGAAACCTCATAATTTCAAGCATTTCGAATAATCCGATTTCATTAAAATTTTGGCAGTTTGAATATCAATGTTTGATAATGGAATTACACTAGCGGTTTAAAGTATTTCCGCACAAACAGTTTATTCAGCCATATCTCACAAGGTGTTTATAAGGAAACTATCTGGAAACTTATGTTGATTTTGGTCAGATCTGATAGTTAATCTAGTTAAGTGAAATATTGAGCACCGAATGGGATCAACCCCCTCACGTACGGGTAGGGGGAAACAACACAAATTGGTCGAAAAACGTGATTTTTAGGTCAAATTTGATTTGACATCGCCTGTGTCAAGGTCACTTCACCGCTCAAGTTGAGTGGTCATGTGGAATGTGTATATGTAACAGAGTGACAAGCAGGTGATGAAATATCCTGGTCACGCTTGACTTCGCCAAGAGAATGCTGGGAAGCTAACGAAAAATGATCCTTCAACGCCACCCAGTTTACAAAAATAGGGCCGTGGTAA
>JXSR01S074365.1:56051-66432 GCA_000969725.1 Ophiothrix spiculata | reverse complement strand
AAAAGAGCTGATTTATACCAATATCGCAATTTCTTTAAAAAAGTAGATAAACAATTATTTTATTAGTGTGATGAAATATTAGCTTTAATGTCTCATTGCATCTGAACTCTGAATTGTATAATTATATCTTTTCACGCAGTGAGTTTAAATATGGGGAACTAAAAATCGAGTTGAGACAACTTACGTATACGAAATAAGTTGTCTTCATCTAAGAAAAGGGGGCGGGTGGTAAATACCCGCCCTGTGAAATTAATTGACTTGTGTTTAGTTGTTTTATACCATAGTATAGGGTAGGCTCTCCTCTTCCCATTGATACCAAAGTCATTATTTTTTTTTTAATAATAGATAAATAAAATGGTAATGGTCCTCTGTTCACAGACTCTGACTAGACTTACTAGTAAGCCGAATATGATTTCATATATATTCGACTTACTGGGCTCCATTGAACAATTGTTAATATCGCCAATAGGCCTATTTTGAAGTGTCTCATTTTGAACAACTCAGAGCATGAAAAAAGTGGGAAATGTGCTCTTACACACCTTAGCGAGTTGCTTAAGCTATAGGCTATGGTAGTCAAGGAGTTTACCAAACATAAACTTGTGAAAATTCATGATCATTTTCATGTAAACAATCACCTAAAATTAACAAATGCATGATCAAAGTACACATTTTGATTTTTTTCCATCAACAAACACTTAATTAGATACTTGTTAACAATAATACATGAGTGATATAACAAAAAAGGGATGGCAAATAGAAAAAATGTGTGCTAATTTTAGCACATGAGAATAGGGAGAACTGTCAAACCGTAATGGCTGCCGTGGACGTCCAACTCTGACGGCTTACCCGACTCAACTAAGGTGGTTCCTCGACAAAAATATGACCGCAAAGGATGTAAAAACAAATACTTGGATACCCGATGTCACTTTGTTTTGCATTTTGGGGCAATCGGCGACAATTCATCATTAAGGGGATGTTAAATACCCCTTAGATGAACAAGACGTGTCAAATTTGTGTTAACTATTAATCAAATATTACACCTCACTTACACAGGCACAGGTTTATTCATTTTCATTTTTTAGTCACGTGAATTTAAAGATAAACACATGAAATGGGTAAAATTGATCGTGATATTATCACAGGAGTTGTTTTTACATGCCAAAAGAACTTTGAAGTATTTTTGTCAGGACTTAACGGTGATCCCGTAACTTGCCTGCAAGTCTCAATAGTGTTTCTGCACGGGAGAAGTTCATTGCAACATTTTTACTCGCAATCTCCAAACTTACCAATTTTTAACTCACTCAAAACATGGCCTCACTATCATAATGCATCCATGATTACAGCAAGAGGTCTTAGATACGGTCACATAGAGACAGAATGTTTGTAAACACTTCAGACTTGCTATGTTTATACGATTCATAAATGAGTTTTAAAAATATATTTTAGGTCACTTTTTCCACTTTTTCTAACAGTCATCGTATTAAAAACATATTTTTCTTGCCAAAAACTCAAGAAAAAAATTTCAGTCTCTGTCAACCAATACTCTAGGGTTCGTAACCTTAAGGGTCCCAAAATGAAAATTGATTTTATGGTCTCATCTGAAAGCTTATATTTTAAGCTTTAAAATTATACCTTGCTTTTGCTTTTTGGAAGTTTGATTGCAAAGTTACATCCAAATTGGTAAAAGGCATCGGACTGATTCAGAAAATTATAGTTTTGAGAAAATTGAGTTTAAAGTTTCTGTACATGTACTGGTAAAACTTGAATGGAGAAAGGATTTTTATCTCAGGTTTTTAAAGCATTTGCCTTTTGTATTGGTTGTTTGAACCTGATTAATATGATGAAATACACTTCAAAAGTAACGTTTCTGATGAAATTAGAAATTCGACCTTGGACGTGATTTTTGCCGATGCTCAGCTTCAGTGGCCCGTATCTCTTAATTTACTATGCCGACCTTAAGGTACCTTTAGATATGATGGGTCACATATTATGTTCTTTGGGACATTGAAGGTTAAAAAAATTAAACAATATTCGAGGTCAAATTTCTAATTTTATCAGAAACATTACCTTTGTTGTGCATAGAATGTCAATCAATTTTTAAACATCCATTAAAAAAGTAAATAAAATCCAAGATAAAAATCACCTCCCCTTTCAAGTTTTACATGCATGTAGTATACAAACTTTAAACATGATTTTCTCCAAAACCATCTGATTTGGAATTGGCTACAGTCTGTAAACAGATTTGAATTAACTTTGCAACCAAACATTCGATAATCAAAAGCAAGGTGTCATTTTAAAATGAGACCAAAATATTGATTTTGTCAAATCGGCGAGCTGGGCTGGAGATAAAGGCGAGGGAAGCAAGCCTCTCCAACACACTGGTCCCATATCTTGTGGTGGTTCTTTTGTATTTGAATTGCTGTACAGATACATGGACAGTAACACCGACTATTAAGCAGGCATGAGAACAAAGTTCCATAAAAAGCAGGAAAATTGCTGAAACAGCCTAAAAATGGGCTGAAAATACAAGAAAAGAAGGAAAAGCCTAATTAACTTTTAGATATGACACAACACTTTTGAAATTTGAGAATAACAATGGGCTTTTCCTGGTTTGGTAATGTGGCGAGGTTTTAAAAAACTGACTGGGTAACACACCTTTTATTGAACATCTCATGACAGTGATTTCATATCATATTCATTTTATTTATTAACATCATTTTCTATTACATCAAAAGGAAGTAAAACAAACAAACAAAAAATGGTTCCAGGAAAAAATTGTAAAGAAAAACTGATGAACAAAATTGACACAAACTATAGGCTTATATATTGGGGTACAAATGGAGCATTGGAAATGCTATCAGGAAATTCATACTATTAGTTGCCTCCTGTTTGTTCACGCAATACGGAGAGACATCTAAATATGTGCTGCATCACACGAGGCCCAAAAGTCGAATGTAATACAGCACCCAACCATAGATATCGTCCGTATTGTGTAAGATCAAATGGTTTAACAAATTTATCACTTGGAAGGTATGTTTGATTTCAAACGAAAAATATCTATAATTTGACCATTTGTCTTCATAAATGACAGTCAACCAAATAATAGGGATTTGTCAAACAGAAACCGTATTGCTAGGTTGAGGATAATTTGCATGCGTGACTTCAGCATGTGTGTGTTAAAATAAAAACAAATAAACTTTGATCGATAATTCTTTAAATACAAGACCTAAAGCACACAGTATGGATATTTAAATCCTGTAAGGCCAAAAACATAGTCGGCCTCCAAACAAAATTTTCGCTACCAAACATTTGGTTGTGACATCAAAATGACGAGTCGGAGTGACTCCAAACAAAATCACACCGAGTTGAGACCAAATAAAATTTGCGCTAGATTACATGTGTTATTGATTTGCCATATATACATTGGACCAAATGTTTGTTACCCGTTCATACTTAAAATTCGATGGCAAATATTTGGTGACGTCACGACCAAATGTTTGGAAATTTTTGTTTGAAGGCTGACTATGGTTTCGGCCTTACTTTTAACCAATATGATTCAAGGATACATGCCAACAAGTGATACATTGGATCTTCGCTACCTTGCTAGCATGTTGCTTTCCAGAGGACAGGTCACTCATATTAAACGGTTCAAAATGGAATAATGTTTCAAAATCCATGTTTAAGTGTTTCAAGTGAACCCCACATACACATCCAAGTTTGGGGTGAATTTTTGAAACCCATACTTAAGCTGATGATGATCTCCATCTTTGAATAGAAGTGCCAGTAGCTTGCTTAGTAAAGTACTTCCTTGATACAAAATAGGTATAAATACATCTTTACAATACTTTAGTATAAACACTTACATTATAGGACAATTACTTACAAATATATAAAATTACTAAATAGTATGTGGACTATATACAAAATAGCTATTCAAGATTCATGGAAATTGTGTAGTCAGAACTTCTCTGTGGACTTTCAACCATTAAAAGCAAAATAATGCTGGGTGCAGGGCCACTGTAGTGGTGTATTAGATTTATCACATCTACATGACAGGTCCTGAACTCTGCATTTTGACTTTTACTGAAATGGTAGGTTTCTGTCAATTTTGGAGAAGTGTACGCTTGGTTTAAAGTAGGATTGATTTTCTTTTGTCTGAGAAAGAAATACACATGAAATTGCTAGGAAGGATTTTACCCTTAAACTCTTAAATTGTAACTTTTTGTTTGTGGATTATTTCTTAAATGTGCAAAATGTAGCATTTAAAAACAGTAGTCACAAGGTATGAATGTACTTTTTAAAGGTCCTAACAGTCTATAAAATAACACTTTGAGTACATCTTCAAGAAATACATCCACGAGCAAAGGCAGTTTTCTAATCCAATTTTGCTATGACCAAAAATTTGTGAAAAATAACCATTTAAAAATGACATGCATTCATATCTCAAGTAAACTAAATGCCTCCTTTCCTAATACAATGATATAAATCTGCAGAGTGCAGAGGCAGCAAATATTGGGTTCAATCACATGCACTTGCAATGGGGTCCTGCATTTTGATATTTTTGGTAAACATTTTATGGGATTTGTACACAAATATATCGAGGGTTGAGAGCCAAGAGGACGTATTTGCAAGGTAATAGCCCCTGGAACAACAGGTATGAATACCTGGCGCTGATTTCACTACCATGTACAGGGATGGTTATGGCTTTTTGTAATTTTGCCTGAATTTGCCTGAAAATGTGAATTTCCCAATACTTTTGTACAGTGAAGATCCAAGCATTTTTGCCTGAATTCAGGCAAAAACCTGAAGATAATCATGCCTGCATGTAGCAATGATTGGTAACCCCTGTTATGATCGCCGAATCCAGAAGTGATCGCTAAACTGTTATAAATACTTACTATTTAGCAATCATTTTTGGAGTTAGCCCATCAAAACAGGGTTAGCGACTATCGCTAAACGTTAGTAAAATCGGCCCCAAACGGGGCTTTCAAGATGACTGATTTATTAGTATTACATGTGTATAAAATCATTCATCTGGAAAGACCCATTAGGACTTGAAATCTTTGTTCATGGGATTGATGATTTTATTATGGCTCTCTACCCTTGATAAACTGACTTAAAAGAATGGATCTGAAGTGACTAGTAAAATTGCAATTTTACTGCTAGGGGCAATTTAAAATTTTAGTTGCTGAAGGACCATAGTTTTAATCAAGATCTTAAAAAGTCAAGTCATTTGTTTTAGAAACTGCATTAATGAATTTTAAGAAAATGTAATTTTTACTTGTTGACTTTGAAAAGTTATTAATCATTTTGATGATATCAGCTGTAAAGCATGTCCTTACCCGTAAATAGTCTTTTAGAGCAGTAAATAGTTTTTGTAAAAGAAAACAATTTACAGTTTTCTCAATATGGTTGAAACTAAGTGAAATCATGTGATTGAGTTCCAAACTTCCAAATTAATCAACTCGTATTTATTTAAGCAGCATATAAATAATGAATTTATATTTGTGTATGGAATGTATATTTCTTAAACAAATGAGGACGTTACATATATCTTTAAAAATGTAGCATAAACCATCAACTAAAATGATGGTTTTCTACTAGCTACAGTCAGTTGGTTGTATGAGAATTTCAGTTGGATGAATCGCCTGGAACCAGCAATAACCACCAGTTGAGTTTTGAATCATCTTATATACCATTCCTATGATTAACAAATTTCTGTCATTAGCCAAACTCAGAACAAGGGTAAGAATTGTGTTAAATGATAACTCATTCAATTATACTTTACTTTGCTCAATACCAATTAGGCGGGCATCTTCACATCGTGAATTGATACAGATAAGCATGTGCGTAGCTGAACACAGCCCAGCTGTGGGAGACGCAGTGCGGGTTGACCGTGTGACTCGTGCATCAGTATCTACGGCGCGCATCCAAATGGGATTATGTTTACTTGCGGATGAAGAAAAGCCTCATAATTCCTGCCTATTTAGTGTTGATCAAAGTATACCATGTGCTTGCCTGACATACAAATAAATCAAGAATTTGTCAAAATACATCACATGAAGCAAATCTTGACCTCATTCTGTAAATAGACAGGCCTTCGGCCTATTTTCCGGTCCTCCTCCACATTGTTGTTTCAGTTGTATATATTCTATTATGTAAATACTGTTATCATTGCCTGTGCTGCTCGCGTGTAATGCATTGATATTTATGGGCGGCGCAATTGAAGCTGCGTTTAGGAGGCTGCGTATGCACCAAACTGCGTGCATATTTGACCTCAAGATCAAGTGGGGGATCCATGCAAAGGGCGAATTGCATGTTTTCACTCATCTACACACGCAGCAACTTTCTTCTTTGCTATTCAGTGCAGCAGGTGTATCATCACCAATCACAAAAGCATCAACCTTGCCTATCTGATAGAGGGTGTTGTAGGTGATTCATTGCATCAAAGTAACATTTGCCAATTTAGCCAATAGCCATTCCTTAAGATTTAATGATTTTGTGCCTGAAACATTCTGCAAAGGGGTAAATTCATATTCTGTTACATTTCTTGGTATATTATTAGAGATACAATTAGCATTGGCCATTATCACAGTGATAAAATGAGACACATATGGCTTACATATTACTTTGTGAAATCTCCAATCTGCTATTCATGGTCAAATTTCTCACATCCGTCAAACTACGCAATCTCCAAATGAAGTTTTCCTTCATGATCCAATATTTTTCATGTCTTTTTCTGCATTTTCTTGTCAAATTATGAATATCTTACTGTCAATATCTCTGCAAGTTCTTGATAGCATCTTAGTAATCACAGAAATCAGGAATGTTATTCAAATCCATGAAGTCCACTGATTCTAACGGAGGCAGATCTAGAAGGCATGAGTGTAATGATGTCGCGCTGGCCTCGTTTGGCAAATCTAATAATGATGAGGGGGCCAATTCATCTGTGGAAAAGAACAAACAAAGACTTGGGTTACACATCGTCAGTCACATCACATACTGTTCTATATGAAAAAAGAGCATTTCAAGAAAATCGCATTTGAAATTCTTACGTAGACTTTGTGTCATATAAGAGCCTTTGCACTTATAAAGTTTTCTTCTGATTCTAATGTTTTTTAAAAGAAAAGACTTCAAAGTTTTTATTATCTTTAGCTTCAAATAAAAATACTACTTATAACCCTATTTAATATAGCTTTGAACTTATAGAATATGTGAAAATACTTTTTTTACATTTAGCGATCTCTTAGTACAGTAATTGAATACGTCAAACTGACTTATATATGCAATAGATCTGTATGTGAAAATCTTATTCATCGCAAAATTGAAATAGGGCACCATATAGATCTGTATGTGATGCGTTGTTTACTCTATACTTTAGTATGTGATTTTGGCATATAGATCTGTATGTGAAACGCTAATTTTGCAAAATCAACAAATAGACCAAAATCAATGTTTTATTACTCAGTTTCTAGGCAATGTTGATGTCTGTTACATTTGTAAATTTGAAAAACTTGATAAAATATAACTACACTCAAATTTTCTCAAAAAAAGTTTAAATTACCATATAGAACAGTATGTGATGTGACCAATGACATGATTAAAAACTGAATAGTGACCTTCAGAGTCATCCTGATGTGCGACATGGTCGTCTTAAGTAGAGAGTGAAAAGAGGAAATGTTTCTCTTTTGACAGCTGTGTTAACATTTAGAAAATACGATATATGACAGGAAAAACAATAAATTGTATCTTTTATTTTCATTCTTGGTCAAAAATTAAATGATTTCAAACCAAACAAAATACAAATCACTCTCTTTTCAAACATGAAATATTCTAAATCAAATTGAGTAGTTCACGTCAGATGTGTGCGTATTAAATAAGTACAAACATGGTATAGCGGGAAGTAGTGAAAAGTACTGATCCTGAGGTGTTAAGATGCGTTAGTCAAAACGCATTCAACACCGAGGGGATCAGGAATTTTCAATACTTCTTGAAATAAACCATGTTATATTTGTTTTACTATACCTTATAAATATTTAACTGAATGTGGTGTTAACACATCAAAAACCCAAAAATTTCCATTCCTCTCGGCCACCGTATGAATTTTCAACTAATAGGGGGATATTATTACAGGGTGCGACAGTAGGGGTGAGGTAGTTTGTCAACTTTTTTCCTTACGTGGCTGTTACATGCACTTGGGGGAAGTAGGCAAAATACTGTCATGCGCATCAGGTTTAACTGACCAATATTATTGTATTTTGTGGTTTCCTACTAAATATTTATGAGGTATAGTAAAACTACAACATGCCCGGATTACAATGCACAGCTCCACTGCATTTAACACACAACACAATGTTGTTTATAGACTCATGATGGATACCTGTTTTGAAGTAAAATCACACTTAATGAGGCCTGATTTTAAGATTAATTCTATTACGTTACAATCATGCTAAATTTCTGTAGTTCATAAAAGCTTCCGTTTAAACGTTTAATCAGTCCATGTGAAATCCGTTTAAAAGTTTAGCTAATTAAACGGAAATTGACAGCCCTACCTAACCTATGTACATCCAACCTGATACGTTCGTGCGTCTCACACACTGCGAGTGCGTGCGACTTTGTAGAAGGTGGAAATCTTAAGCAGAAAAACGAAAGTGCAGTTGAATATGCAGAGTGAATCCACATCTGGTTGACGCATCAGAGTGAAGACACAGTCTCTACATGGATGTACATTCCAAGCTCTCATGTAGTTCTGCTCAACAAAGTAAAAACACAGTAGGTGCACTGCAGATCAATTGCAAGTTGCTTCTTTTTTCCCTTTAAGGAATCCTGCACAAATGAGCAGTCAACCAATTCTGTCTCATAACATAAGACAGTAACTACTATATCAAACATGTGTACATACAGCTTTTTTGCATGGGAATGTATTGAAGTGAAATTGCTTGTTTAATGGAAGTATCTGCTATGCTTTATAAATGCACATACTGCATTTTTACTTTCTTGGGCAGAGTTTGCCCCAATGTCTAAAATCAGCTTTACATTTACCTTGCTTCTTCCGTCTTGAGTTGTCATCAAGTTGCATGTGTGAAAAATCTGCCTCCTTATCATCCTTCTTAATGTGGTGAATCAATGGCGCCCTCATTGGGCCAATAGTGTCCAGGAGTCTGCTCAGACAATCGCTGTCTGGAATGTGCGATAGCCCAGATACTGTCAAAAACAAAAAGTCATTATTATTTATATTACAACATTTTACGATATTTACCAAGAGCAATATAGTAATGTTTGCTTGAATTATCACACACAATGTTCCTTGACACACTCAATGTTTCCCAAACGACATAAATGACATTGTATTATCAAGATTCTGCTGTACATTTTCTCTGCTCTGAAATCAACAATGAACTAATTATTTTCAGGACTAAGTTTTCCAATACTATACTTTGATCAACACTAAATAGGCGGGAATTATGAGGCTTTTCTTCATCCGCAAGTAAATATAATCCCACTTACACTCGCGCCGTAGATTCTGATGCGCGAGTCACATGTATTACGCGTGGTGTGTCTCCTGCAGCTGTGCTGTGTTCAGCTACGCATGCGCTTATCTGTATCAATTCTTGATGTGAAGAGGCCCGCCTATTTAGTGTTGATCAAAATATAGACAGGTTGATGCAATACACATACACAAAATGTGCAGCCTTTTGGATTTGTGATGTGTCACCATGTTCTGTTGATTTAATTGGTACCAGGATTGAAAAGTTCTACCAAAGATAATGTGTTCATAAAAGTTCATCTGTGTTTGTTTGTTTGTTTACCTCGGTTGGTCCATGATGGACACATGCTATTAGATCCATGATGAACTTACAAAAGTACCAACCTGGATAGCCAGAAATGGCTAATCTATGCATGCTGGCCAATGCAGCCTTGAAGATGACGAAAATAGAAAAGATAGCAAGAAAAAGAGAAAGAGAAAGATGGCCAATCCCAACACAATTGTACAATTTACTCTTAGTCGTTACTTTGTGAGAAAAGAAATCAGGAATTCTAATCTCTTGCCCCGACGCAAAGGCTTTGGTATAAATCATGATTTAGATTTAAACTTAAGATCCAAACACAAGTAATAGTTACCTTCGGAATCTTCAGATGGAATCCCATCTTTCATCAGCGAATGGTATTGGTCGACTGTTTTAGGAATCAATCTTTTTGACCTTTGACCTAGTAAGAGCCTCGTAGACTCCTGAAAGTTTGTGTCGGCCGCCGTCTTTATTGAGTGATGGCTGATTGGCTTTGATGTTCGTATTTTGGACAGGGACAACAAGTGGTTTGAACGTGGAGTCAAAGAAGCGATATGCATAAAAGCCAATCAGCCATCACTCATTAAAGAAGG
>JXSR01S074364.1:170944-182019 GCA_000969725.1 Ophiothrix spiculata | reverse complement strand
ACACCTCAAAGCATGATAATGTTTTATATTGGCCAGCAGACAAGCGTGTCATTCTGTTTGAGTTGTCAGTACCATTTGAGCCAAACATCGAAAAAACTCACGGCACGAAAAGTGGACGGTACACGTCCCTCGTCACCGATATCTCCGATGTTGGGTATGATTGTTCGCTTGTTGCTGTTGAAGTCGGGAGCAGAGGGCTTATTGACACTGACAACAAAACCAGATTAACACGCTTGTTAAGACAAATCAAATGCACTGCAAAGATTCCATTACTCAGAACCCAAATTGTCAAATCTGTTATCATGTCATCATACTCGATTTTTAACGCGAGGCATGATTCTCAATGGAACTTTCAAGAAACGATTTAATGCATTTTTTTCTTTTTCTTCCCGCCATGATGGTTTCTTCATGCTGTGTGTTTTTGTTAATTTATGTATTGTATTCTGTCATATCCTTGCCTGGGATCGGTATGGATTCCAGTTGACCTTGGGCTGTATGTTTTCTTCTTTTGTTATGAAATAAGGATGATTGAATAAATAAAAACTGGTCGTACTTTTTAGATCTGACCATCAAATGAGATCAATTAAGCTGCTCCTGGTAACCAATTAGATAGCCTTTCAAATAAGGGAAAGTTTGTGAATTCAACATTTTTATTTTCCTCATGCTTACAAGAATGTATAATTTCTTCTGATACAACCTGTATAATTATGATAATAGCAACATGTTCTATTTACATCACATAAAGTGGTTGATACTGAAAAATGTGATGTAAAATATATTTCAAAATACTTTATAAAACGAGATATATCAACTCTGCCTCAAGTTGTAATACAAGTTTGAACTTGAACTTCAATTGCTAACGGCGCTGTAATATATCTTCTCTTGTACATAAACAACATTTATCAGTAAGGTTCAGTAAACTGAAACAACATTAATTTTATGAATTGTAACATGTAGTTCATAGAATATTATATCCATTTTATATAGGTTATACTTAATCTTGAATCCTGACGGTTACCACTCTACCTCTGTAAAATTGACATTGACATCGACCTAAAGATACCAATTTTTAGCAAAAATAGGCCAAAACTGAGTATTTTTGGTAGAGACTTGAAAAAAATCCCTATTAAGGAGTATGGTATCTCCATAAACTGTAGTTTTTATGGGTATAGGTTCATACCATGTAGATATTGGCGCCTTTTCTCAAAAGTCACTACGTCGATGGTAAATGTGCAACACCGAGCTGGTGATAAGCAGTTGACGTTACCTTTGGTGTTTAGCCTAACGCCACTGGGCGTTAGTGCAGGAAGTTAGCGTCGGACATTATGACACCAAGCAAGGTGTTGTTACTCTCGTGTTACATTAAGTGTCAGAATAATACCAGACGGTGTTAATATTAACGCTTTAGTATTGTTTTGATTGTAGTGTCGTATTTTATCGCAAATGATTTATCGTAAACACAAGCAGAGGTGTTAAAACTGTCCAAGAGAGCATGCGCATGGAATATGCGGTGAAAAGAATAAATGGAATTTCCCAGGCGATTCCAACACTGCCAAAAGCAAGAGAGCCATCTTGTCTATGAGCGACTGATACAGTGATGTGAATGGAATAAGTGATTTGAATAAGCTTAAAGTATCATATTTGTATTGGAAAAGTACCAACACTTTTTTTGTTTGGTGTATATTAAAACCAAACTATAACACCCTTTGAGTGTTTATATAACACCCAAAGGGTGTTGATAAATAAACACCATTATTAGTGTTGAAATAACACCTACGGTGTCGACCTCTAAGAAAACCGCTTCGGTGTTAAAATCAACACCCTCGGTGAAATAAGTTGCAGACTTCAGATAAATATGTTCAATGGTATGTTTCTTGTTGTCTACACCCTTCACTCTAGAGATATCTAGAGATACTCTGATATCAATGTCAATATTTTTGTCAAATGGCGAGTTACATAAGATTTAGTAACGTCACCATATACTGACTTTATACCTTTATCCTTTAGCAGTAGCGTATTACCTGTGAAAGGTACCAATAGTTATGTTATCTTCTCATCAAGTCCTAGTAAACACCAGTCTATTTACGCAGATAAATACGATTTGCATGTTAATGTTGTCCATTCTGGGTACTTCTACTTCTTCTAGCTTATTCTCATCAAAGCCTGTTCAGCATCTAGATGAGCTCTCTGGTAGTAGAGAGATGATATACATTTGAAGGATCGTGATCAACTTACCATAAAATACGATGTTGCTGTTTTGGCATGAAGACATTCTTCCAATAACATTGAAAACCAATGATACGAAAGAAAATGAGTATAGATAAAGCTTTAGAGTGACATTAAATTTGTGTATTCAATCATACTGCAGGTCGCATAATTTCCCTATCCCCTCTACGATTTTAATCAGTGAAATTTTCAAACGGTCGTGCTGTAACGACTACGGTGTCCTGCACAGAATTTGTTCAAAATTTCACAGAATGAGCAGAATGATGAGAAAAACTTGTATTCCAAATTTTGATTTTTTTCCGTCAAGCATTTTTGAGTTACGCTATTTTTTATTTTTCAATTTCCCTTAGACTTTGTACATGGCAAATTTGGCCACCATGAAAATTTCACAAAATTTGTCAAATTTCTGAAAAAATACTATTTACAAAATAATATATTTCTGTGGCAGTGGTTCACAAAAGAAACCAATTATTTTTTCTTTGCATTGCAAACTGATCACAGATTGTCACAAATTTTGATTTAAAGAAATTTCTTTCATCGTTTACGAATGCGAGATTTCTAATGTTTCTACTTCCCGAACTTTATTGCCTTAATTTCTAGAAACACTGAATAGCCAGATTTCTCAGAATTTTCATTCATACTTCCCATGCTTCAATTTGAACAAAAATTGTGTCAAATGAAAGCTTATCAAATTTGCAACAATCTCTCGTTGTTTTATAAATTAAAGTGTTTCTAGAAAATGTTATAGGTGTTTGAAAATATGCCTAAATTTAGGAGCTAAAAATCATTTTTCTTGATAATAAAACACTTTATGGCAAAAAGCCCACGAGAGAATTTAGCTATTGTGATCCTTCACCAGCCCCTAAAATTTGAATGTCATTGCACATTCCTTCTTGACCAGAAAATTCAAAAT
The DNA here is from genome assembly GCA_000969725.1 of Ophiothrix spiculata. Lineage (NCBI taxonomy): Eukaryota > Metazoa > Echinodermata > Ophiuroidea > Amphilepidida > Ophiotrichidae > Ophiothrix > Ophiothrix spiculata. The sequence goes on along the minus strand of JXSR01S074364.1, from coordinate 178,880 downwards.
TTTTCAAAAAATAAAGAAAACATAAGAAATTGGCCGAATATTATAAAACTTATTCAATGTTACCACTCTGAAGGGTTTTCTTTAAATGGAAATAGGTTTTGGTTCCCATTCCCCAAAACTATTCACTTTATAGCTAATTTTCTGACATGTGTAAATAGCCGTTCAAGCTACCTTAACATGAATATTCATGAGTCAGAAAAATATTTTTAAAAACCCTATGAAATCGGAAATATAGATCTGAAAAACAAAACATGTTGCATATTTATGTATAAATATAGTGATGCAAGTACATTTTTCGAAATATGTGTGACATTTCATGCAATTTTACTGGCAAATTAATCACGCGATGAACCCGCAAACTAGGCCGGTGATTTTCTCTACAAATATTAATTCAGTGTAAAATTTATATTTATGCCGATACAATTATAGCAAAATTTAGACTTTTTTCTTGCAGTCCTTTGAAAATCTTGCGTTAAGGGTTGAGAGAGTACATTTTTGGTTGGCATGATCGAAAAAAATATTTTAGCGTCCTTGGCAAGATAGACATGTATTGTATTAAAATACAATGATTATTACAAAAAGTGGAAAAAATCATCTAAAATATGTTTTTTTTAAACTAATTATCCAAACAAAACAATTTCATTTGTTGTCTGTAACTAAGCGAGAGTCATTATGTACTTTATTTACCTCAGAAATTAATGACCTATGGTATTGTAGGTGATTATATACAATATAGTATAAAGCCAGTGTAAATTGCAGGGGGAGTGGGGTGACTGTCAAATATAAAATTGAACTAAACGCCAGATTGCTTGGAAAAAACACTGTTATAAAATGGCTGTTTTTGTAACCTAAAAGTTTTTAGTCGATTCATCACTATTCAACCCTCAAAAAGCCCAATTCACTCGTTTCGTGGCCATGTAGCCATAGGGCTAACAGAAATAATTATCACAACGAAGACCCATTGATTTCAAATGTGTGTCCTAGTGTCCATGTTAGCTCCTGTTTCTATAATTAGAGAGTGATTCATTGAGCATGTTGAATAGAAATGCAATTTACATTGTATAACCCATGATTATTATTGTGCATTTAAAATCGCGGCGAACTTTCCCATTTGTCGTTGTACATCCAATACACATGTTTTAGTAGGAAACGTTAAATGCTATGAACCCGAGTAAGTTAGTATGAACCAAGAAGATTAATTGGCATCGATTGTTCTTTTCCTTGACCTGTTGATACATACAATTTCAATAACTAGGTCATGATTGATATATACTTGGTTATGGGTGTAATATGGCGGGAATTTTGGTTTTGTTGCAGCCGCGCTTACAATAGACGGCGGTCGATGGGCGCTTTTGATTGCTTTCAGTCATATTAGTTGGGCGTTGTGTTCAGGCACCTTGGTGTATATAATTCGACACAAGACACAAGGTAGCCAACGCCTAATATCGGAAATAATGCAAACACTGGGATTTCTACAATTCTTGATTGCAGATTTGAGTATAAATGTCATTATATAATATAATATAATTTTCGTCATGATAAGCATGACGTTGTGCATGATATGAAATGCATGACACATGAAACTGACTGATTGAAATCTAAAATGTGTCATATCTCCATTTTGTATTTTCTGACGTAGAAATCAGACTTTGTCAGGAAAATTGCTTATTTTCTAAATTTAGCGTCTCTAGAACCCTGCAAAAGACCTATGTATGCTTAATGGAGTACGATGAGAAATGTTTATAGTCATTAAGATAACTTTGATAAACGATAACTCGACATTTGATGTCATTTCCGTCGACGAAAAATAGGTGTGCAAAAATACGTGCAATACCCCATATATTCATTATCGTCACGAGCATTTAATGGCATTGTAAATTTTGAATGACATGCATAATTCCATTGTGAATCTTTTGAGTTCAACCTACCAAAATTTCAACGAAATCGTGTCATTTGAAGTGCTTGAAATTATGAGATTTCGGCAAAAAGGGGTCAACTTTTTCGAAGTAGTCTGCTGAACCCATTTTGAACTTGTTCATGGACGTCAAATCATTAGTAAAGGTTCATGTATAAAATAGAGACTTTATTACATATGTACGCCAACAATTGTGATGATCGTAGTAGGCCAAAACTTGCAGTAAACTTGACGCTCAGCCAAGCGAGACGTCAAAATAGCTCGTATCCATAAAATGTGCTAAAACAAAATTAATGCAACGGTTGCTTTTGTTCACCTTTCTGACACATGATTAAAAAATACGATATTTCCAAAATTCTATCATTGCGCATGCGTAACCAATTATTTTAAATATGAAAGTATATATCTTTAAATACCCGTCGAATACACAATCAGCTAGCTAGTCTAGTGGTTAGCGCGTCTGACATTTAATCTCAGAACCGTAGGTTTCTACCCCGTCGGAATCGTTTTGAAAATTTCTTTTTTGCGTAGCGTATTGGTTTTTCTTCAATTATTCACTGTAACGAATGAAATTCTCCAAGTTTTGGCATAATTTATATAAAAGAACCAAAAACTGTTGTTTTTCAGTCTGGAAAATAAATGTTGAATTCATTACATTTCGCATGGAATACAAAATATTTCATCGCAGCGAGGCTAGTCAAAACAAACTCTGTCATGAGATTCGTGCAGGTTTCTGGCGCCAGAGGATGACCCGTTGTGACCAAAGGTAGTACTTATCGAACTTTTGATGCCCAGCTGTCGCAAAACAAATTGCAGGCAAGTACGAAGAGCTGATATTAGATACCTTTCGTACATCACATCAACGTGTATTTTCCTCTCCTTATTCCTTCACTTTACAGTCTTACAGGCAAAATATATATTTCAAATTTCATCAATCTGAGTTTTTATATTTTTACTAGCAGAGGCGTTTTATCTTCTATCTTCTAAAACAAGATTGATGTAGGGGTTCAAATTTGGTTGCTTAAAAGTCGAAAAATTGTTGATTTTTATATAAATGCCATATAATGCTTCTTTTTTATCAACAGCAAAAAAAAAATCATATGCATTGTATTGGAAAAACTCCAAATTTTTATACCCCTGTTCCAAATTTTGCATTTGCTTTCACCGTTTTCAGATAATAAGGGTTCAAAGCCAGCATTTTAAGTAGGTCACGTTTAAAAAACAAAAACTCGTGACCAATTACATTACGATTAGACTGTATTACGACGTATTTCTAACGATTTCTATATACTTCTCCAAAATAAACCATTATTACCTGTCATTGTTTGACAGATATCATTATTTTCATATTATTGTTTTACAAGTTTCAAGTTTGAAATAATTATGTAAATCAACTTTCCGAGCAATTTCAATGAATGTGAGCCATTTGGGGTATCGCAAAATTTTAAAAAATGTGAAAAATATTATTTTAACTATGTCGTTACTTTCAATTGTCTCGCGTACAAGTTAACAAATCACAATTATTAAATCAAAACTCGAAAGCACTGTTAGCTTTACCTTGAATGATATTCAATATCCTAGAGCAAATTCGCCCAGATGAGAGAATTTAAAATAACAAAAGGAGACACATTTTTTCCCATGAGATAGCGAAAACGGACCTACGTTATGAGAAACTTACAAATGGTGACTGTAATGTTTGGATCTGGTAAACTATAGCTTTTTTTAGATCAAATAAAGTAGTTTCAAATTTCATTTCAGCAATGCATATATCCCAGGATTTAAAAAAAAAAGAAAAAAGAAACGGACGTGAGTTATAAGAAACTTACAATGTGGACTGTTTTTAGATCTGGTAAACCATAGTTACTTTTACACCTTTTCTTTTTAAGATTTTTAGTTCAAATAAAATTGTTTCAAATGTTATTTCAGCAATGCATGATATGTTTTGTCTGACGTAATTTTAAGACATTTAATTGGGTCTGCAGATTTCTCAGTTTTGTTATACATGGGGTCCAGTGGCGTAGCAATAGGGTGGCATGGGTGGACAAAGTCCATGGGCCCCCAGGGATAAGGGGCCCCCATACATAAAAAGAAAAACGGGAAAAAGAAGAAGAAGAAAGAAAAAAGGGGGAAAAGAAGAAGAAAAGGAAGAAGAAGAAGAGAAGACGAAAAAGGTTGTCGGGCCCCAGGGAAAAGTGAGTTATTGTAGAAATAATGAACGATGACTAGTTACATGTGTGGGGCCCCGATTATATAGTTATGGAAATGGTGACCTAATTCAAATAGCACTTAGAATTGATAAACGTCCCTTACGATCCATCATGAGGCCCACCTGTAATATCGGAGAGCTGACAGGTTCCCAGGGAAAAATGAGTTATTGTAGAAATCATGATCGATGACTAGTAGCTACTAGTTGTATGTGTGGGCCCCGTCTATATAGTTATGGAGAAGGCGACCTAATTCAAATAGCGCCTAGAATTGATAAAGGCCCCTTAGGGTCCATCATGAGGCCTACCTGTTACATAATGATGTAATAATTTATTGGAGAGCTGTCGGGGCACAAGGGAAAGTGAGTTTTTATAGAAATCATGAACGATGACTGGTTATATGTGTGGGGCCCATCTGTATAGTTATGGAAAATGTGACATAATTCAAAAAGCACCTAGAATTGATAAAGGCCCCTTAGGGTCCATCATGAGGCCCGCCTGTATTATTGGAGAGATGTCGGACCCCAGGGAAAAGTGAGTTATTGTAGAAATCATGAACGATGAGTAGTAATATGTGTGGGGCCCCCAAATTAAGTGATTTGCACTTTCAAGTTTCAAATTTTCTATCTCCTAAGGGTGGGCATCCTCACAGACACCCCTAGATACGGTATATTGTTTGTCGGTTGCTAAATGATATAAACTCAGAAGTACCTAGATTATTATATACAGAAAAAAAAGTGCCAACGTGAAGCGTCATTTAAACAAAATCCGATTTGAGCTTTGAAATTTTAAAATGTTCTATCTCCTGAGGGGGCACACCCCCCTCAGACACCAACTATATATTGTTTGTCGTTTGATAGGTTCATATTTAAGTACTTTGCCCTGATTGGAATAGAAAATAGTGCTAACTTGAACATGAATTATATACGAAAATATATGTACCAAATGGTGTGATTTTCTCTTGAGGGAGCACATCCCCCCTCAGACACCTCTATATAATTTGTCAATTGCTAAATGAAATTGAACTGATATGGATGATAAAAGTGTGAACTTTAAGCATCAATTATAGACAAAAACATATGCACCGAATGGCGTGATTTGCACTTTGAAATTTCAAAAAATTCTCCTCTGGCACCCCGGGGCACATCCTTCATAGACTCCGACACCCCGTCCATATCATTTGTCCATTGATAATGCTATTCTCTGAACTAAACCACTCAGACATGGATGAAATAAGTGCCCCGGGAATAAATGCCAACTTGAAACATGTTTTTTAGACGAAAATATATGGACCAAATGGTGTGATTTTCAGTTTGAAATTTCAAACATTGAAAACTTATTTTGGTAATAAATATCAGGGTGCCCCGCACTTATTCTTGTCCATGGGCCCCCGATCTCCTTGCTACGCCACTGATGGGGTCAAAGACTCCAAATGTATGAATATCGTACACTTTCGGACTTCGACATACATGCGTTTTGATTAGCCCGGTACTATAGAAGAGTGTTCGTTATTCGTACGTTACGTTTGAGCTCATTACGGTGATGAGTGACTGATCCTGAAATTGAATTAGTCGGCACCTTTCATTCGGAACAAGAAAATTTTATCATTATTGTTTTGATTATTTTTTGTTCTTCTTATGTTCTAAATGTGTGTCAACACAGTCAATACCTGACTAAGTTATTAACATTGTATTAAAATGTTAAAAACAAAGTCTCCATAAATTTCCTCCTTTAAGTCTGCTTTAAGTGTTGATCATCATGCAAGAAAAACAACTAAATCAGTTTATTTACATGTATAATAAACTAGGACAAAAATGGTATTTCAATTACAATAAGGAGAGCATATTCCGGAAATATTATGAATCGGTTATGACTTTAAAGGGCAATGAATTAAAATATATATCTGAAAAGAATGAAAGAATTCTTTAGGCTAATCGCCAAAAGTAATCCAAGAAAGCCTCTAATGAAGCTTATTTCCATTGGGTTCCAAGATCTTTCTTTAATTAAATTAGTTTCCGAGTACCCGGAGAAGAACCTGCGGAAGCGAGCATGGACTGAAAATCAAATGCACGTACAGCGCAGGGACCGGGAATCGAACCCGGGATTCAGTGGTGCAAAGCGAGGGAAATACCGCTGCGCTAACCCGGTTCCCAAAATGCCATCTCTGATTCAGTTTGTAACCATAGATATCGGGGTACTACTTAAGAAGGAGGCGTATAGGAGGCTGAAGATGGGGTTGGTGAAGTCCCATGAAATTTTAAGTCACTATCTTGAAAATTGAAAGTTGGCACGTTGAGTATTCTTCTATTGGCGCAAGTGCAGAGATAAGTTGAAGTGTCAATTCAACCGCCGTAAACCAATCGTGGTCAGAATTGAAAGCTCGCTAATAACATAAGCACTTCGCGTTTGTTAAATTGTTATTTCAATTTGTACGAATGATTTAAAAGTTAGATTCGCTAGAGAGTTACTAATCATCATTCTTGGACATTTTCTAGGTTAGTTACTTGATTTGTATTCATCAGTTTTCTTCGAAAGAAGATTTATTTTAAGAAAGGAGGCTTAGTTTCGTTTTTGAGCTAGAATTGCAATAATTGACTTCCAACTACTTTGTTTTCCCCCTTCTTTTTCATGTATAAAATAAAATCGCCTAGAGGAGCTTGCATTTCCCTCAAACATATAGCCAATATTAAATCTCAATTGACAATTTAATTTCACTTCTTCAAGTATACAAATGTGTCTTTTCTGCATTGCTTTTCAGTTAATCAAGAGTCAAAACTGTTCAATAATTTTTGGCTCAAAATAAAGTGCTCTTAACTATCGATACTAATAATAATAATAAAATCTTTCTTAATTAACTTCAAAATTTTATATATTGCTTTAGTTCATGAAAATACAAGTATGCGATGTTCAAGGAGGACCATATTGGAAAGGGCTTGAACGATGGAATTCTACGAGAATCATTGTTGTTATGCACTCGCAGTCGTTCAAAATTCCTGTGTATGTTAGGAAAACGTTGACCGCGACGCCGCCTATCATGCTACCTGCGGACTGACTGACTTCTCAAGGTTGCACAGAATCAGTATGCAGTGGCTACATCCCATTATGGTCTATAATTTGTGCTGCGTGTTATTATTTGGTATTAAGGCCGCACAACGCTAAACCACTCCACGATTGGTGTAGGGTGGATAGTCCCGGCAAAAACATAGGTCCACACGGATTATTTTGCAATGATAGCAAATTTTGTCACAACTGACATGGTTTTGTGTTTATGAATATAAATGACTAGAATCTTGTGGTCACTTATAGCATCCAAAACAACTGGCATTCATGTTTATTTTGAATCTAGCAGCGTAACTTCCGGTTCGTTTTCACAGGGTAGAAAAAGCGAAGGCGCTGTTTACGTGCCCGTAACGAAAAAATTTTTCGGAAGATGTTTTATGAATGAAGGTATATGTAAGATAAAAGTGAGTGCTACAACACTGCCCAAATGTCGGGCAAAATTATTTGAGCACAAATATGAGTCTGACGGCCATCTGTTGAACAAAAGCGATACAACATTATGATAACTGAGCATATGATCTGCGTTGCTTTGCTCAACAGTCGGTAGAGATATACATATTTGCCAAATTTTGTTTTCTATGAGGTTAAAATATCTCGACGGTTTTCTCAAGAGAATTAATCTTATTAAATCCTTGGTAAGACATAATTGAAACTAAGCCTTATAATAAAGATAGACACGGAAGCTTTCTGGTAAACGTATGGTTTGGTTTTCATAAAATTGGTATATTATTATTAACTAACAATTAATCCGAAACAA
>JXSR01S074364.1:153108-168006 GCA_000969725.1 Ophiothrix spiculata | reverse complement strand
TATCTATCTATCCTATCTATTTATCTATCTATCTATCTATCTTGTAAAGTCTTTTAAAGGGCGGTAATGACACCATTTTAATGGTCTTAAAAAGTCACACAAGGCAAGACACAGAAGTTGTACGGAAAAAGACACACTGGGCGCGTCTGTACAAATAAAGGCAAACAAGCAGGAGTCACAAAAATGACACACAAGTATACTCTCGTTTGTATGTCAACATGTCTGTCTGTTTGGCGGTCTGTCTGTCTGTCTGTCTCTATCTGTCTTTACTCCAACATTCGTAAATGTGACAGTTTGCCGACGGAATTGGCAGCATTAGATCTCAGTTTGCGCACTGGGTTCTTTATATCAAAAAGTTACCAAATGTATATACGAAAGGCCAATGCCATTCCAATCTAAATCAAGTCTCTTAAAAGTAGTTTTTGCCATGATTACATAAAGTGCACTAGCCTTTTCGATAACGAAATGTACATTTTAGCTAAAAACTGTGTAAAATCATTGAAATATTTATCTTGAATTTTATAGACAGAAACCAAATTTACAACAATGGAAGCGGATTGTTTTCTCATATTTGGGTTTCCACATTTTTTATTTTTTTCTATGTTTAAGTTGATGAATATCTTGCCAGACAGGTATTGTGTTTATCTACAATGGTAAGTTAGTCACTCAGGAAATGCATGGAGACACTTTTTATTGACTTTAAATTACTAAAGTACTAAGATGTCAGACTTGGTAAGTTGCCTTTAGATTTAGATACGCAATGTTAACGTCGTTACTGCAATGAGGTTTTTGAGGTGCTTATATATGTTATATCTAATGCAAACATTGGTGTAATTTATTCTATAATGTTAAAAATTGTATCGGAAAAATTCATTCATTTGTTATAAATATTTCAATGTACCTTAAAAGTAGTCCTATTCTTCTTTACCAGACTTGGGTTTATTCATGTATTCTGATTATAAGAGGGCAATACACGTATTTCAAATTTAACCATAATTAATACAAATTACGACCGTATATTGTTACTAGGTTCTGTATCTGAACAATGCAATTTTGAGAGAAACATTGTTAAAGCTACTGTTCTTTTTCGCAAGCGAGACGGCGCGGCGAAACGTCATGTTTACTGCATTTTTTTTCCTACTTACACATTTCAGAATATCGCATTATTTGGCGTTCATATGGAATAGAGTCTTTAGTTTATACATGAACCTTTATTAGTGATTTCACGTCCATGATCAAGGTCCAATGGCGTCAACAGACTACTTCGAAAAAGTTGACGCCTTTTTTACCGAAACCTCATAATTTAATGATGTTCAAACAATTCAATTGTTTATCAATTTTGACAAATTGTATAGGTTTGAAACTTCTTATTGAAATACAAATAATATTGCATAAATATGTGGCGTTGATTTTGAATGATAATGTAATGAACCCGCGTTGTTTTGCCTGAAAAAACGGGGTGAAAAACGATTTTGAGTTCTCCCCGTTTAAGCTCTGGATTGCCTGTTTTGTAATTTGTCTAATATTAGCATTCGAACAATTTACTTACAAATTCGGCATTCCATTGAGGCAAAAACTGCAATTTTTATGTAAACAAAAGAAAAATACGACATGTTTTAAATTTCAGTTCATGGTCCCAACGCTTCCTGGATGGCTTAGCCGTAGACCCCTCGCTATGTAATACATGACTAACCCGCACCATAAGCATGATAAGCCATGGTTTGAGTCCCCACAAATGCAGTGGAAATTATTTCTCTTTTCATATCATGATTAAAAAAAGTTAGGATTCACATTTTTCTGAGCAGATGGACAGTACTTACCCCTAAAGAAGAATAAATCGGAAACAATCGTTGAAATATCTAAATCCTGCTCTCATATCAAAATAGCATCTTTGTGTGGCGTGATGTAAGTGTCCATTATTTTCAAGGTTAGGCCATTCGTATTTCATCTCAACCAATTTATCCGTGATATTTTTATTATTATTATTTACAGGGTGGCCCGTATCAGCAAAAGGCTGTTCTCACTAAAAGCCTCTGAGACCTAACTGCACTCAGGTAATAGTTGATTAGAGTTGATAAATCATAGAATTTGGGTATTTTTGTTTATTGATTTTAAAACCTAATGTAAGAATAAATCATTCTGAATCTTAATGTAACAAATTCACTTTTTTGTGTCCACATTAAAATGCAATAAAAACTCTGGGAAAAATCTAATTATTTCTCAAGTTTAAGTTTGGAAGAGTTATGCTCCAACCTTGAATGGTGACTGCTTTTTTGCGTTGTATGACTTATGAACCAAAGCACATAAGCAGAAGTTTTATGATTCATTTTTTTAATGTATTAATATGTTTAAAAATAAAGTTCTGAAGGCGGTACCCAAGTAACCTTTCTTCAGAATTTATCTCTTGAAAAAGTTGTTACTGACAAAAACATGATTGCTCTTATTCTAAACAATGGTGGTCTTTTACTATTACCATGATCATATCTACCTCGATTTTTATTCCAGTTACCAGTAAGTAACACTACATGTATAGATAACGAATTGAATGTACTTTTAACGAACAGATGGCGAACCACAATGCACAAAACAAAACAATAGTTGGATAATGTACTTTATGCGTACGTTTGACTCGACACGTACGAATAACGTATACTAAAACGTACTGTGGTTTGGTAAACGATATATGTGATGACTCACACCGAAAAAGGGGACTTTGCGACAGAACACTTTTCAAGATACAGTTGAAAATAGGCAGCAAAAAATAAAGAAAATAATAAGAATTTCCAGCATATTTTCTGTTATAAAATTTGATCGCCTTGATCAATTTCAACAAGTAAGGTGTCAGCTTAGAAAATGTTGCAACAGATGAAATGAAAAAATCTAAATTGATATTATCTTCAAAGTCCCCCCTTTCGGGGTGAGCCATCACATATATGTTTTTCAATGACCAAACTAGTGTACGTTATTCGTACGTTTTATGATTTGTGGCAGATCTCTTAGTTTTGTCACTATATTATATTATTTACATCCTTATTTGTTAATTTTATTTTATCAACCTCTGAGCGTTTTACAAAGAGGATGTAATTTACCTGCATGCATATTTATAACCTCTTAACTAACATTGCAAGTGACCGTTAAATAATGCGTAGATGATACTTATAATTCATTATGTATTCAAAGCTTGTTTACCAATATACTTTTGGCGTTAGGGGATAATATCTCTGGCACCAGCATCGAGCTAATTTGTACATCAGATCTTACCAAAATTTATGGACATCCATGCGAAGTTACAGTGTTATTTAGGTAAAATCAGTATAGTTTTGACATTGTTATATAGAGCGATTTTCAGCCAAACAATGCTCAAGTATAATGCTGCAGGCATTGCGTGACCAAGAAAAAGGTGAATAAGGGTTGTTTTTGAGGACAAAAGGTGTACCAGGTGACACCTTTAAGGGAATCAAAAACAGCCATCTTAGCTCATTTTCAAGAAATAGGGTATTTTGTTAAAGCCTAGTGTTAAACCCGATTTAGGATGTGAATTAGGGGTTCATGCATGTTGGTCCGTGTATAAACGCTTTATTTGGCCCGAGGGCAGGCTGGCCCCGGACTCGCGAAGCGAGACCAGCCAGCCTGCCCGTTCATACATACCCTATTAAATCATAAACAAAATGTTAAATTTCAGAAAATAGAGAAATTAATCACATAGGCCTATAATCTTTTTAGCAGTGCAAGCTCAGGGTTCATTAAATTTGTCCCAATAGCTGCATGGATGGCGTCAAGAATCGCAAAGCGATTTATAATCATTCCACGAGCAATGACGAGAGTTCAAAATCAACGATTACCCATATAGAAACATGACTGAAACCCGTTCACAATTACATATCCTTTTTGTGAACAAAATATCAAAATTTTAGACAAAAATCCGTTCAAAAAACAACCTTTTTATCTAGCAAATCACTAAATTCCTTCGACTTGTTGCTTGCAGAAATTTACGATCAGTTATTGATTAATCAGGATGACGTCGAGTTTGTTTATATCTTTGTACCGCGTTGTGTTCTGCGTATAAGACGGCTTACTACAAACCGCGCGCGCTGTGACCGCGCTATGCTTGTAGTCGCGCACGCAACGCATACGCTACAACGGCATTGTTTTGCATTCATGGAATTGACGCTGTGATATGTTTTGTCTCGCTGAGGACTAAATTTGCGGAGTATTTAGCTGCTTTTCTTAAAAACGGTAAGGCTTATGCAATTTTGAATATATTCAAAATAATCTTGACTTAAACGTGGTTTATTAAACCAAGTTAATGTGTCATATAGTGCTGTTAATTTATTAAAACCAAGCAAATTAAGTTACGAAAATTTGTCTAAGCGGTGAAACAAGATGGCGGATTTTTAAAACAAAATCGGGGATTTACAACCAATCGATCGGTAATTCAGCCAATCAGAATACGGATTGTAGAATTGATAAAATTTAGCCAATCAAAACTTGCGTTAGAATTAATATCGATTAGGACCGGCAATCGACCAATCAAAATCAAGGATATCTCAAGGGTATGTATGAATGGGTGAAAAAGGGTATATTTTGGCTTCAGAAACAATCAACTTTTAGGGGGTGTTTTGAAAAACTGTGGTGACGCTATGCCTGCAACATTATACTTGAATGGCCCCCCGGGAAAAATGCAACCCTCTTTTTATAGCGAAACATATGCGATACCAATAACTATAAATTGAGCATCCCTTCCCATTGATTCCAAGGCCACCAAATAATGTAAGACGTCACTATGATGTCATAATTGTCGAAATTTTAAGAATCGGCACATGTTTTAAAAAATATAGTCAAAAAAAATTATGTCAATTATATCATAAATCAATACGTTTTTGGTCATTGATTTTCATCTCAATGTAGACAAGGTTATCGCAAGGATTGCAGTCGTATGCAGTGTTGGGTTCTTTTTAAAACTATCTATGCTATTTCTATTTGAAGTGATATACATCGATTACCGAACCAGTGTATGTTATTTGTAAGTTATTCGTATGGTTCTTGATGTGTGACAGAGCCTATAGATCGCTGTATAAACAAACATGAGCAGAAGGCAACATGATTTATAAATAATTGACGAAATAACGAACATATCATTTAAACACTACCGAAACCGATAAACGAATATTTGTACTATACTTGTAAGTTTCCCCATCGAATCCTTCGGAAATGCAAAGCCATATAGAAATAATAATAAGTAGCAATATAGACAGGAATAACACTTTTCGTTGGTTGCAAAATACCTGAGCATTACACACTGTCATTTCGGTACAGGAATGATTCACAATTTACTTTTGATGCGAACGTCAGAAAAGTTATGAATCATTAATATAAATACATTTGAAACTAATAAAATGAAAATGTTTGGAAAAAACAGATGGCTAGAGTAAGCAGTTTATGTTTTCAGCTGGTTTTAGATTGTTTACCTGTGACGTCATGAACTATTATATAAAGGCTCGACTTTCAACTTAGTAAGAAAATAGACATCAATCAATCAATTAATGATACAAGTACTTGCATAGCATGCCTACCCCATGAATGACTCTATTCGTACAGGGGACCCACGGCTTTACTTGACTGTTCGACCACGGAGCAAGTACAGTAAAGTTTCTTGCCCAAGGAAACAAGGAGACAAAACCCGCCCGCCCCGGGGCTCGAACCCACAATCTCTGTATTACGAGACATGGAGTATAATAGTCTAGAACACATGCAGCCGAGGCATTCAGAGCGCTGGCTCAGCAAAGAACATGACCTAATGCACTTTCAACAACAACAACAACAACAACAACAACAGGTATTTAGGACGTTATTAAACAATGTATAGCGTTTACACAAAAATAATAATATAAGCAAAGGTAAAAAAGAAAGTCTTAAGATTTTTCTTTGAAGATTATTCCAAGCTCGTGCCGCACAGACAGCAAAGCTACACAGAAAACTGTTCAGCCAGAAAGTGCCGGGCTAGGTTGATAAAAGCCTTAAAGACATACAGAACAATTTTGAAAACAATTCTTTTCCTCACTGGCAGCCAGTGTAGTTCTACAAGCAGTGGTGCAGCCTCATTTCTTTTTTCTACAGCTCCTACAGTATAATTTTAAATAAGACAAGCAACACTATTCTGCAATTTCTGCACAAGGCTAATGTCATTGGGCTAATTCCATGATCTTGTATCACATACATGAATTTTTCAAGTTCAATTCTTACCTAAAAGTAATACCTGAGTTGAAAGTAAACAAATCAAGGTATCAAGAACTACTTTTGGTTTTTCCATAAAGCAAATAGAACTTATTTTATGACTGGTATAAGTTGGATGTTGCCTTAGTAACATTTTACCCTCAAATTTGCACCAAATTTAAGTGATTTGGTACTGAAACTGAATTTACCACCCCCTCCCTAACGGATGATTGCCGACTGCACCAAAACGCAAAATAAAGCGACCCTGAGGATTTAGGTCATTGTTTTTACATCCTTTGCGGTCATTTTGATGAAAAAAAATCGGGGGTACCACCTAAGTTGGGGTTATTGTAGGCCGTCAAAGTCCAAGGGTAGGGGATTGGTTGCCTACTGGAAAAATATTAAATCGCCATTTTTAAAAATATCTGCATGATATGGACTTTAAACTTACAGGACATGGTAGAATTGTCGATTCCTTTATTATTAGCAAAAGCAAAAAAAACGACGAAAATTGGACATTCAGAACTTTAATAACGATTTTTTGAAAAAGTGGCAATTTTTGCCAAAACTCGATTTTTTTTCGGCACGGCAATACTTTGTGACGCCATTAGACGAGGGTAAAGAAGTCAGAATTTTTTAAAATTATGTTTATACAGTTTATTTACGATAAAACAATTATGCTCAGATTTGCTTTGAATTGGAATTTTCTTGTAAAATCGTCAAGGATACGAGAGCCATAGGGGGTTACATTTTTTTTAAAGGTACATTCGAGAAATTTATGTTAATTTTACTAATTAAAACATTGCCGGTTGCTATCTGTTGAAAATAAATCATAATCATAAATAAAGAAGTTATTTAACATCAGATTCATTGCTAAAATCAAGTTTTTATTAAGTGTGTACAAATGTCATGCCTGTCACGTCACGCCTGTCACGAAATGATTTAGCCTGTATTCTCCAAGTTAAGAGCTACAGCTCCAAAAGTGAAATGCTTCCTGATTGTTCCCCCAAGGAGATATACTGCAACATAAACAAGAATAAAATCTCCCACGGGAAAGAGATAGAATTCAGATAGATTCAGAAGAGATAAAATTAGTCATTTTTGAAGCTTTGCTTAATCTAATCAACATATCAGTTTACTAAATAGCCAGCGACGACAACCAAAAGCATTAAATTTGGAATAGAGAGAGAAAAAAAAAGCGACAAGAGTGTAAAATTACCAAATAGTAAAAAATACAAGCTGTTTTTTAAAAAGACATAAATACATTAGACAAACAGAGAATGAATTCATCTCTATCTACATTTTTTTTTAATTCTTTTTAGAATAAAGTACTGTACGTATAGTAAACCTAACATATATTTAGGGTTTATTAAAATAAATCAAAATTCATAAATGTTGTTCTAGGTAAGGTTTAGACGCCGCACCAGACATAGGATTCAGTAATTGGGTGTAAGCACCTCACTCAATGTTGCGTTTATGCAAATTTATTTTGTACCATAACTTTTGAACAAAGTAAAAGTAAGATAAAATAAAGAAATACATAAAAAAACGACAAACTCCAAAATTTTGGTTGCCTATTATTCACAATGCATTTTCTTGATAAAATAATTGATTTATTTTGTAGGAAAATGTAATTATTTTATTAAAATCTAATTTAAATGAAAATCCTACAAGTTACAGGGTGAGCGTCTTCTGTATACAAATGTATAGGGAAAGAATCCAGAAATTTGTGACTTCCGTTCTTAAAATTGCCATAACTTCGGAACCGAATGTCCGTTAGAACTCAAATAAAATGCATTATAAAGTAGAGATTCTGTAGTTTTTGTTTGTGATAATATTTCATTTTTCTGATCTAAACGAATTGGTTGAAAAAATATACCCCAGACCCCCCCCCTCCTTAAACTAATTCGTACTATCTGTAAAATAAGAAAAATATGAAAGAAATGGAGTTGGAACGAATCTGCGTTACACACTGAAGTAGAGTGGTATTTGCATGTCCTTCCTTTTTAACGCATAGCATTTCTTTCCGTGTTTAAGTCCCAGTAAAGTATATCATTGCAAAGCTATGATTGTAAGGATCGTCGACAAACCATCAAAAGGTGGATATCTAGGGTGGAACAAATATCAATAGGGTGTAAATATAGAATTTCGTAAAAAAATGGTACCATAATTGATTTCACGATAACTTTATAACCTTATGTAATTCAATAATTTGACCCTTTGATATATGAAGGGAGTGCCATATACTTTTAAATAAACAAAACTTTTAATGAGTTACAGTGTGATCCAATATTTTTTAAAAAGTCAATTGGAATCCATTCTACAGATACCAATTTATACGATTTCATCCACAATTTCTTTTCATAATCATCTACAATTTGTTTTCATAATTATCGATTTTTGTTTTGATCATAAATAATAACACTTCGGTTGGTACAAGGACAGGTAATAGCCAAATCTTATAATGCAATGTATAGTCAATTCAATAAGCTTCAATGCATTGTAATACATATATATACCTTTTCCAGTACTGCATCCGCTCCGGTGCATCCTCGCACTCCTACCCAGTGCCATTCAAATGCGATTATTTCAAAAAAGTAAAGAATAATTGAAGATGAAACATTGGTGACTTATAGCCTGATAAATTATCAAGGTTATGGTCTATAAACAAAATCAATTGACCACACCTTTCTGAAAATATGATAAAAATACTCCGGACTTTTGCAGAAAACTGTGACGCCTCCACCCATTCACTTTACATCAAATTTGGTATCAAAAACAAACAAACAAACAAACAAACAAAAAACCACCATCAACTAGATTGCTAGGTGCAAACATTCTCATGTACGAAGAAATTTGAAACTTGGCACGTATTTTGTTCTATTTATACTAAATTTAATGCCATATTTTGTCATTTTCTCCTAACCACATATATAATAAACCATTCTAAAATTTAGTTCACCAATATCTGTTCAGTAGTTTGTCTAATATGAACAAAATTTGGGAGGCCTACACCAACACATGTAATGAGTCATACAAATTGTTGTTTATGATTGGCTAATAAACTACCCACTGCCAGCAGATCCATTTGGTTGTATAACAAAGCTGATTGGGCTGCTAGAAAATTGTCCTTGTTTACTCTTGATGATAATGTCACCATTGACAATGCTTGGGATGATTTCCACCATTACTTCATGGAAACCATGTCCGAATTTATTCCGAAAACAGATGTTCGTTGCAAAAACAATGACCCTCCTTGGCTTAATGCTAACCTCAGATACTTTATCAAGAAAAACATATCCTGTTTAATAGATGGAAAAAACAAAGAAAACTGATGCTTATAAGATATAACACTGCTAGAAATACGCTCTCAAACCAATTGAAATTTGCAAAGCAAACTTTTTTTGCCAACCTCCTCAACAAGGGCTCTCCATCTAAATCATTCTGGGGCTTTTTTAAATCTCGGTCTGGCCAATCATCCATTCATGATACCATCAATAACAAGGGACCCTGTACTTCTTCACCTTTTGAGATTGCCAACTCATTCAGCCAGTTCTTCCCTGAATGCTTTAGCCGGGACACAGCGATATTTGCCTATTGACGATGTACCAAAATACTCTTCTACTTATTGGAGCAAACAACAATCAAAACCAACGGTATAGCTCACCCCGAACAGCGCTTGGGAAGTCGCTCGGGGGAGGGGAAGTCCCATTCTGGAGGTGACGCATATGTTAGGCATAACCCTCCACCCCTTTCAGCATCGCTGACACCCAAAGACCACTTATTTTATAATTGCATGTGCTCTCATCCAAAGACCCCATACATTTTTATATTTTTCTCTCACCGAGTGATGTCAAATTTCACTCACCGAATACCAAAAATCGTACTCTCTCACAATGATCCCTCAGTTTATGACCAATAATTACTTCATATTATTGTATTTTTCTCTCAACGAATGCCAATAATCAAGCTCTTGCACAATGACCCCTCATTGTTTTAGCATACGTGTGCACTCATCGAATGCCCCAGCCTATCGGAGCGCGATCCTTATACCTGCATCCATTTCAAATATGACTATCCCCCTCCGAACAAAATAAAACATGTGCCCGATTTCACGGGTCTGATTTTCTACAATAAGTTTGTATAGTAATTACTCTACCACTCACAGATGCATTCTTGTAGTAATCCAGAGGGTGATTTAAAGCTTCCCATAATACAAAGTAATAGCTCAGTGGACACGAATGAACTAATTGAATAATCAGCGATGTCAAATTACCACTATATGGGAAAGATGCTAAATTGCATGTTAAATTGAACTGCATTATGGGAGTCGCCCCGGCGCATAACGGTGATGCTCTTCAGTTACTTGAAATTCCGAAAAAGGCGATGAAAGTCCCGATATATTCGAGCTAAGTTGGCCAAGACGGAGCAAAGTTGGCATTTGCCATTGCTCCAAACGTGTTTGTTAAAGTATAGTCCACACTAGAAAACTAGCAAATTGTGCCACAAAACTAGCAAAAAAATACTATTTCAGTTCAAAAACGTGATTTCATTTTTCATAAAAAATAATCATTCGACAAAAACCCATGTTTCAAAGAGTCAGAATTCACTCAAATTTCGGTCGATTGTCATTATTTGAAAAATATTTCTGTTTAGTAAACTGTGATCAAGATGTATGAATACACACAAAGTGTTCGTTTTACTCAAGGAAACAATCGGAAGGCCACAAACTCACCGGAGGTCGCCGTGAATACTCGACAAACTCCGGATAAGCACCAGACTTAGAAATTATTGCAAGGTTTGTCGACAGGTATATTGGCTGTTTGAATATCGCTGTGCGGGATGTCAATTCCAATTTCATTGATCCCCACTATAACATAACGTCTTCTCTTTCTCACTTCAGGTGCAGTTCTGGTGAAATATTGAAGTTAATCTGCAAGCTGAAAAATACTTCTGCTGCTGGTGTTGACGGCATAACTGCTGTGATGCTGAAGAACACTGCCTTTTCAATCTTTCCATCACCACCGGTACAGCACCCAGTGCATGGAAGCTTTCCCGGGTAATCCCCATCTACAAATCTGGTGATCGTCACTCTGTGTCCAATTATCGGCCCATATCTCTTCAACCAATTGTTGGCAAGACCTTGGAACGAATCATCCACAAACACATGCTATCTCATCTCAACATCAAAAATGTCTTGACTAAACACCAGTTTGGATTTCTGCCCAAATCTTCCACATCCGATGCTCTCTTAACAGCTCTCAGTGATTAGTACAAGCATCTTGAGAACCGGAAAAGTGTTGCTGTTGCTTTATTTGACCTAAGTAAGGCTTTTGACAAAGTCCCTCATAATCCTCTTTTGCTCAAACTTCAATCTGTTGGGATTACTGGTCCTCTTCTATGCTGACTAAGATCATACCTCTCCGGTAGAGCCCAAGAGAAATAAACATGCATGCAATTATTTATTTCGATAGATGAACGTATTGTCATTAAAATGTTACAACATTCCTGGGTTTGTGGTAAACCCAGCCTATCAACCCTCGTCTTTTAACATGTTTAAAGGGGAAGGAGAAGTGGTTACCACTCCCATTACGTTTTTTTTTTCGCTGATCGCACAAAAAAGGGAAAAAAGAATGAGCTTGGATACAAAAGTAATTGTTTTACACCCTATGCGGTCATTTCTAAAAAACAACAACACACAAACAAACAAACAAAAACGAGGTAAGATAAGGCGTAAACGTCGCAGGTAAAGGCGGGTTTTTCACCTGAAAATATTATAAGTCGCTGACAAATTTATTTTTAAACTAATTTGTATATTTGTAAGTTTGTGAACCTGAACAATTACTAATATACTTACCAAGAGTCGGTTCAGAGTTCACTTTCGTATAGAATATTTGATGCAACAAGTCAGTCGGGGCCACTCGCCTGATCGAGCGTACTGCTTCATGCAGCTTTACGCTCGATTGGGCGAGTGCCTGTATTACTGGATAGAGCGTGCCCGCTGCAATAAGCAACATCGCCAGTTCCTCTGGTATTCTCTGGTTGTCTTTTATCACTATTTATTATTTACGTTCATTCCCTACACAACAAAATTGCCTGTGTGGCTTCAAAGAACTTTAAATTGTAGTAAATGTTTGTGGGGGTATCCCGGTATGCGCACCTTATGCTTCCTAAACTAAACGTAACCTAGCTCTATCATACTATAATAACTGTTGCACCCCGACAACTTGACAACTATTTTGCATGGCAACTGAGGTGCGCGTCAAATAGATCAGTCTTGAAACATCTATAATAATAGGAAATTTGTAAAAGCGTTCCATATACCGAGTGAGTCAAAAAAACTGCAATAGTTAAATGAAAGCCATATTTTAAGAACAAAATATAAGGGACATAATCAATATAGAGACGAGCGATCGCTCGGGCCACCCGAGCCATGAAGCCAAGTAGTTGATCGTCTAAATTTGCATTTCGCATATCTGTGACAACAAATCAAGTAATATAATGTTGAATAATATCAATTCGCACCAAACTATCTAATTTATAATGCTTGCTCTACTCAAGTATTGTCTTTGATCGGGTCAAGAAGATTGGCTCGTCCTTGCTCGGCTCGGGCGAGTTGCTCGGGTCTAAATTGATTATGTCCCTAACATGAACATGAAATGTATATATCTAAATAGATCATAGACTAACCTTTAAAATGGTAAAAGAATGGGGGAAATTGATAAAGGCGTCATAGAGATACACTTATTTGAATATAGGAAGGCATAAAAACAGTTCTGTCCAACTGTCGTGCACATGTTTTATTTATGGAGGACACAATTATGACATTATCTCTTTCTGCTTTGTTTTGGGTGTATTGAAAAGGGCCGTTTGAGCTTGGTGGCCCTGAAATTTCAATATTCGGTTGAACATGGACTTGGACACATTTGGCAGGGGATTTCTTAGCAAACTCACTTCTGGATCCCTTGCCAATGTCTGACGAACGTGGTCGACGTTTATCCCGCTTCTTGCCGTTCTTCCAGATCTCTCTTTATTTAGGTTAGAAACTGTTCCTGTTGTCTTGAATTTCGCCTGAATTTGATTATTAGATGGTGGATGCACATGGTACACGCTATCGGGGAATACAACCCGGAATCTCCGTTTAACATCTGCATGAGATTGGTTGTGAATAAACCTCAGCAATGAGAGCACGTTGCTCGTTGGTGATCTGATCTTGAGGCATTTTGAAAAATGACTGATTGATAAGCCCTCCCTTCTAAGACAGTACCCCCACATATCTCGTTTTGCACTTGAAAAGACTGCCTAAATTATCTTTTAAATGTAAATTAGTAGATTAAGAGCAGATAACCTTCACATCACTGGGGCAGGGTAATCGATTTGTGTTATTATTTAAGAGGTGTTGGTAAGAAATTCAATCCAATATTGGTACTTACTCGTTTGACGAGGCATGCTCATTTGGACAGAAGTGATTTCATACCATATTATTCAAATAAGGATATCTTTGCAACGCCTTTATCAATTTTCACCATTTTTTCACCGTTTGAAAGCTTAATCAATGAACTATTTAGAAATTTATATTATTTGTTTGAAATTACTTTTGTTCTTACAATATGGCTTCCATCTAATTATTGCAGTTTTTTTGACTCGCGTGGCGAGTGAGTCATAAAAACTGCAATAGTTAAATGAAAGCCATATTTTAAGAACAAGAGATATCTTGGACATGAAATGTATATATCTAAATAGATCATAGATTTACCTTTAAAATGGTGAAAGAATGGGGAAAATTTATAAAGGCGTCGTAGAGATACACTTATTCTAATAGGGAGGCACAAAAACAGCTCTGTCCAAATGTCGTGTGTATGTTTTATTAATGGAGGAAACAATTATGACATTATCTTTTCTCTTTTGTGTTTGGGTGCCTTGAAAAGGGCCGTTGGAGCTTGGTGGCTCTGAATATTCAGTTTTCGGTTGAAGGTGGACTGGAACACATGTGGCAGGGGATTTCTTCGCGAGCTCACTTCTGGATCCCTTGTCAATGTCTGACGAACGCGGTCGACGTTTCTCCTGCTTGCCGTTCGCGGTCTTCCAGGTCTCTCTTTATTTAGGTTATGGCCTGTTCCTGTTCTTTTGAATTTCGCTTGAATTCTATAGATAGTGGATGCACATGATACACGCGATGGAGGGAATACACCCTGGTTGAATCTCTGTTTCACTTCTGCATGAAATTTGGTGGTAAAATAAACCTCAGTAATAAGAGCACGGTGCTCGTTTGTGAACTGATCTTGAGGCATTTTGAACAGTGACTGATTATATGCTCTCCCTTCTAAGAAAGTATCCCAAAACATGTCATTTTGCACTTGAAAAAAACGCCTAAATTATCTTTTATATGTAAATTCATAGTTTAAGCAGAGATTTTCACTAGAGCATTAATTACATTAACATGATTAATCGGTTTGTGTTATTATTCAAGAGGTGTTGGCCAGAAATTCAATTCAATATTGGTACTTACTCGTTGGACGAGATATGCTCATTTGGACAGAACTGTTTTCATACCATATTATTCAAATAAGGATATCTTCGCAATGCCTTTATCAATTTTCACCATTCTTTCACCGTTTGAAAGCTTAATTCATGACCTATTTAGAAATTAATATTATTTGTTCGAAATTACTTTTGTTCTTACAA
>JXSR01S074363.1:75027-86061 GCA_000969725.1 Ophiothrix spiculata | reverse complement strand
CCCCCCCCCCCCCCCCCCATTACTGACATCCGTCGGTAAAACAGTGCTGTCGGTAAAGTTGAGCCGACCGGCCGCAGGCAGTGATACCGCATAAACAGTCAATCGTTCCGGACGGTCATAGGCCGCCTGCCAATGCAGTTTGGTCATCGGTAAAAGTTGAACCGACCGGCCGCATGCCGGCCGGAGCGACACTGCGATACTGCGATACTGTTTAGGCAATCAGTCGATATAGGTGGCAAGTGGCGGTTTGGACCGAACCGGTCGACAGTCAGTCGTTCGGGCCGGTCGTATCCATATGAAGGGGGGGGTGGGGGTTCGTTAGCCAACTGTCAAGACCACACTTTACGGGATAGGATCGGCAATAACAAAATTGATTTTTGTTTCTGCAAAAAATACCTTATAGGGGAGGGTGGGGTGGGTTGGCCCCCCTTTTGTTTGAACGGCCCTGTATTGGAGAGGTTAAGGTCTAGAAGATTTTCCTGTTTACACAAGATAGATATGTACCCAAGCTATGTTTTATGTGAATACTAAGACTCTGCGGCTTATCGTATTTAAATAATTAAAACAATTAAAAATGTTGTCAATAGGGCCAACTTACCCCGCATGCGGGGTAAGTTGGCCCACCCAGTGGGGTGAGTTGGCCCCATTTACAAAAAAAAAAGAGTCGTACTCATTTTGCCGTGACACATTTCATACATTATGTTTTTTTAAGTGAAGCACGGGAATGTTCTGCATACATAAATGTTCTTTTGAGATGAAATGCCATAATAAATTAATACAATATCGATCTTTTAAAAAGATACGTTGTGACCTACGGTGTTATCTGCATGCAATATATGCAATATAGGCCTACCAGTGTCATTTAAGACTCCTTGCGTCTTGTTATACGCATCTATTTACTTGTTTAGAATTAAAATCGTGTTAAAATGTCATAAATGTTATTGTGCTAGAGTCTGAGTAGGTTATCATACCATCTTGGGCAAATTCGCCATAGGGCCAGCTTACCCCATATGGTAGGGGGCCAACTCACCCCGTAGTCCCAGTTTTGACTTAACCTCATGGTATACCAACAAAACAAAGGATAAAGTGGATTTGATCCCATGACATGTTTGACATGTACCATAGCTCGTAATCAATAATTATAACTTGGACCAGCGAAGTAATATCTTGACACTAGTACAAAATTACGTTTGCTAAAAAAGTTTACTTAGGTAACTCAAAAACTCGTTTTACTGATAACTCACACAAAGAGATGAGCTGGGTTTTGTAAATTTTATGGTAAATTTGATACATTATATATGACCAAAAATCACCAGTAACATAATTCTTTCTAGGTCACGTGAGCAGAAACTCGTGGTGGGCCAACCCGCCCCGAGGGCCAACCCACCCCACCTTCCCCTATAGATGATTTTCACAGCACTTTGGCACCAACATTATAAGTTATAACTACATAAATCCAAAAATGTAGCTTCAATTAGCCTTCCTGCAGTGTGTCAAATAGCTGAAACCGAGAAGCTTCTGGAGGCTTCGCCCCCTGGACTCCACCCGTTATTCGCTCCGCTCGCATGGCCAATACAATTCTGTACATTATTCAACCCCTTTAGCAAATGATGGTGCAATGATGGAGATCTTCTGTACTGCTGCTTAATAGCTTGTGATCCCAACAAAGGTTCTCTTTGCTTTCATTTTTCTATGCTCTTGCACCATAGCATGATCAGGATCTATGCCAGTAAAAGGTACACCATTGTTATTAATCGCAAAGTTACCAACGTCAAAGAACTTCCAGAATTCTGGATCTTTTGTTTGCAAATCCAGCATAACAGCTTTTTTTTTCTCGCTAAAACCTTAAGAAAAAAATTACCTTCGGTCAACCAATACTCCAGGGCATATATATCTTTAAGCAACTGAGAAGGTTAGATGAATTTTAATTAAAATTGTTCCTAGGGCGAATTTGACATTAACAAGTGCACCATTAATTGTTTTAGGATTAATTTAACCCTCAAAGAGCCGGGGGGGGAGGATTCCGCCCACCCCCCTTCCGATCTCGGAAACCGATTGACGAAACATCAAGTGTACGGTACCGGTGGATAGCTATGACCCTCATGAGTCCATTGGTACCAAAAAGTGTTACTTAAAAAAATAGACTTGAATGAAGAAAAGAAAGATGAGAAACTTTTTTAGCTTGTCAGTTTTTGAAAACTACGCTGTAAATAATATGGCATACCATTTTGTGGTTCAAACACCCGTTTTCGGTAAAACTCAAAAGTGTGCACCACTAATATCGAAAGTCTGGTTAAGCCACTGCTTACTATCGCCAATGATTTACATGAAGGCAGTATGAGAAAAATACTTTGGGTGTAATACTCACAACAGAATATTTCAACGAAATATCGCAAAGATATCATCAACGAGCCGATGTAATTTCTTAACTATTTCTTGGACAATGTTGGCTGAGACACTTGCAAACATTTGATTCATCAAATTACCGTTTTAATCCTTACAATTTGCAACCAACTTTGCGGTTATATACGGACCTACTGTAAGATGAATGTACAGTGGGTTGCACTATATATAATTTATCATTATATTTTAATATTAGACCCCGTGATCATTATCAGACAATATAAACATTACGGATGATAAATGATTTTTATTATTAATAATTAACGTACATATGATTTTGGCAATGTACAGTGTTGAATTAACGAACGAGGATTTTCAACGTATTATTATATATATAATAAAACATCACATATACAGAAATTAGGTTGCCTACATATTTGTTTAAATCGATAGAACATGGTTTATAGTAACCAATTTTCCATTATTTTGAGGAATATTGGAGAAAAATTGCAATTCTTTACCAACTTTAATTGTTGTCGCGGGAGGCAAAAAAGGGTGTGAAAACGAAATTCTTGTGATAAGCAAACATTTGGGATTTAATTCTTAATGTAGTTAATGTATTGGAAATTTCATGAAAAACTGGACATTATGGATATAATTTCAATTTCATCTGAATGGTACAAATTTGGTGTCAAATTAATGCTGAAACCCTACATTTTAAGGATTTAAAACTAGAATTTTAAAATGGCCATGTTTTGAATGCTCAATTATTAATTATGCAAAATGAGATTTTTTTTACCCAAAAATTAACTAAATTATACAAAACAAAAACAATCTTATATAGGTATGGAATTAAGAAAAATTATGTTTTTTTTTCACATTAATTCAACAATTAGACTGTGTGAAAGTTGTCCAAAAATTTTGATTTTGTCATTGCGCTTCTTGCTATGCTTCAGGGGATTTTGGAACTTTGTATTTCCTGTTGTCCTTCCGTTACCACGAAATTGCTAAAAATTGTATAACTTTTAAGGTTGAAGTGTGAAATTATTAATAATTTATATTCAAATCATGCCTGGGTAGGCCCAAAATATCATACTAATAAAATCATTTCTGAACTTACCCCTTATTAATAAAGCTAATTAATGCGTGTCCTTCCGTTATTGTTAGAGAAGGACAAAATAAAGCTGGACTACAGGCCCATATAGAAATATGACACGACACTGAGGTGGGATTTAAGTAATTTCATAAGTGTTTTCATCTAATTAGTCATTACATCTTACAATACTTAGTTTTCGAATACCTCTTTACAATATAAATTTTTCAGTTTTATCCAAAAAACGTTGAATTTATGTACATGTAGGCCTATATGGTTAAATTTCCCCCTTCTACAAGGTTCAAGTATAAAGTTTATGGATAAAATTGACCATGTATTTTTAACAGAAAACGTGTTTTCTAAACTAAAAATCAATGTTTACTTTGCAACAATTCTGAAGTGCAAAATAAATGAAATATTGTTCAGCTTGATTTTTCCCTATGTAGACTGTACCAGTACATGCAGTACTCTGGCCTGTATTTGGCTATACATTGCTGAATTTTTTTCTTGAAAATGTGCTTCCCCCTCCTCCGGAGGTCTCAAACTGGTCCTCTTGCAAAAGTATATATACAAAGTGATAGGTTGCAGTGTGTCAGGTCAATTGTTGCCATGGTAACAGGTAAAATAAAGTCCATTCTTACCATGCATTGCTGCCTGTAACGAATGTTTTCCTTGACATGTAACCATAGTAACAACTGAACTGATGCACTGCAAACTATGACTTTATGTAGACATTTTACAAGAAGAACAGTTTGAGACCAATTTGAACAAAATCGGACACTTTTGAAATTTTTGACTCCCATAGGGCAAAATCAGTGACCCCCTGATATGACCTTTCACATTTTGGGCTATAACTTCAGAACCATATTTCACACATAGGTAAAACTATACTTTTTCTGCTTCCTTATGATGAGAGGAATATGTTGGCGTAGTTTTGAACAAGAACTGACCAATTTTGAAATTTCACCCCCTGTTTTGGCAGCCATTTTTTATGCAAATTAACCATCTTTGACTAGCTTATATTTTGAATACGTTGTTTGGGAGCTCATCAACAGTTAATTTCAGCCAAAAAAATCATGTGTTGTAACTTTGTCTACGTCAAACAAACATATTTACTAGCGTAATATATAGGCAAATTTCTTTAGTTCTTTCGTTACCGTTCTTCAGTTACCGATCTATAATTAAATTAGGCTTTGTTCTGAAAACACCGAAAGACACATTTAAAAATCTAGTGCTAAAATGTTACTTAGACACCAGGGATTCAATTAAGAGTACATAGAAAAATATTCATTCATGGAACTCACAGAGTTTTGGAAGAAATTGATGTGATGAAATAACCCATGTCCGATTTGTTGTCCTTCCGTTACTGATCTCATTAATATGGATACATCGTTAACGAAAGTTACAAATTAATTTATTTGTTAATGGATTATATATGGATTGGCTTCAACTATCTATTGAATGTATCAAAGTGACTCAATTAAAATCTGTCTTTGTAATACAGGTGTTTAAAATCTAAAAATTGTGTACGATTGTCCTTCCGTTACCGTGAAATTGCCCATATTTTACTCTTTTTTTACCATTTATTATCTTGTTGATATGTTGTATACACTCTAAGAAATGACCGTATTTTTACGGTAGAAAACCGTTTTTTTTTAACGGTGAATTCCCGTAAGAAAATATTTACGGATGAAATGTAAATTTGACGTATTTTTACGGGATTTTACCGTAAATATGTGGAAAAAACGGGGAAGTTCCGTAAATTATTAGCAAAAAAGACAATTTGACACCACAGAAAATATATACTAAATATAAAGTATATTTGTAGTTATTGTACTAAGGCTGCATATTGTCCCTTGGTATGGCCAGTAAAATACTGTATATTAATTTACGGCAAAGTTGTAAATTTTACGGTAAAGTGTTGGCAACCGAATTGCCAGGGATTTTTACCGTAAAATTTACGGGAAATTTCTAAAATACCGTAGAATAATTTACGGCAAGTTGTAAATTTAACGGTGAAGTGTTGGCAACCAAATTGCCAGTGATTTTACCGTAAAATTTACGGGAAATTTCTAAAATACCGTAGAATAATTTACGGCAAGTTGTAAATTTTACGGTGAAGTGTTGGCAACCAAATTGCCAGTGATTTTACCGTAAAATTTACGGGAAATTTCTTAGAGTGTATATAAAGTTATATCTGGCATAGAAAAACGATCTAATTATGCTATTTTGGTGGCAGTGGACTTCACTAAAGCTTTTGATAGAATCAATCACAATATTGCCGTTACAAAAATTATCTCCTTTGGAATGGGACCATCTATAGTACCTACGATCAGTAGGGTTTTGGCAAATCGCAAACAGTGTGTTACTTCAAAGATAAATTTCTAGCCTTAAAACTATCACCTGTGGCATGCCCAAGGGCACAAAACTGGGTCTTTGTTTCACTTTGATGGCCAATGACGCTGTCGAGACAGGTGATGATCGATGGAAATTTGTCGATGATCTCACCCTGGCGGAGATCTTTAATGTGAAAACAAACAATCATCAGCTGAAACAACATCTGGATGCTTTAGATAATTGGTCTAAGATAAATGATATGCTTCCCAAGCCTAGTAAATGCCATGTCTTACGTGTAAACTTCTTAAAAACTCCTGTTCAGATGCCACATCTATCCTGTGGTGGTGAGATCCTCCAAGTTGTCGGTCACTTTTAGTTCCTCGGCCTTGAGATTCAAAATTCAAAACAATCTTGGATGGGATATTCAGGTTAAGAACATGGTTTCCCGTGCAAGTAAGCATTTGTTTATGCTATATATTCTCCGCAAACATGCTGCTCCAATTAAGGACATGCTGACCATATTTCAGACCTATATTCGCCCAATTTTGGAATATGCTTGTGCTTTGTGCACGTGGCATCCAACATTAACTAAACAGCAAAGCTACCAATTGAAAAGGATTCAAAAACGCACTGAGTAGGCCCTTCAAGTCCTCAAACGTCCCAGTCTTACTGATCGCAGGGGTGAATTAGTTCTGAAATTTGGGCAGCAATTCTTCAATTGGAAAGGGCATCGGCACCTGCTTCCTACGCAGAAATCAGTTGATTATAATCTCCGTCAAAGTTACAACTTCTCACAACAAGATGTAAAACTGAGAGGTTTCTAAAATCTTACATCCTATTTATCATAAACCAACTCAACATTTCTCCAGATATCTGACTTTTCCTGGTTTTTCTATAATATGTTTTTGTATTTGAAAAGCCGACGCCCTTCAACTTGTGCTGCTAGTCGGCTATTTGTATACCGTCAATAAATAAATAATTAATGTACAAATAATGTATTTTATGTATTTGTAAAGCGCCTAGGGGCCCTTTTAAAAGGTATTTCTGCGTTACAAGCACCTTTTTATTGTTATAGGACAGGTTGGCCCTCGGGGCGGGTTGAAATACCTTTGTTTCTGCTCACGTGACCTCGGGAGAAATATGTCACTGGTGATTTTTGGTTATGCATAAAGCATCAAATTTACCATAAAATTTACAAGACCGAACTCAGCTCTTTGTGTGAGTTTATCAGTAAAACGAGTTTTTGAGTTACCTTAGTATTCTTTTTGAACAGAAGTAATTTTGTACTAGTGTCAAGACATTACTTCGCTGGATCAAGTTATTATTATTGTTTACGATTATGGTACATGTCCAACATATGATGAGATCAAATCCTCTTATAGCTTGGTCACAATAATCGTGCGAACATCTTACAAGCAGTGTTTAGTCAATATTATAGGACCACGCGACGCCCTCGCTGCTCGCTTTGCTCACTGCTCTTTGTCATTTTAAACGGACTAAACACTGCTCGTACATTATTGTGACCAAGCTCTTAATTCTTTGTTTTGTTGGTATACCAAGAGGTTAAGACAAAACCAGGACTATGGGGCGAGTTGGTCCCCTACCACACGGGGTAAGTTGGCCCTGTGGCGAACTTGCCTTAGGTGGTGTGTTAACTTACTCAGACTCAAGCACCATAACATTGATGGCGTTTTAACACGATTTTAATTTTAAACAAGTAAATATAATTCTTTTTACAATAGGATAGGATTTATGCTTGGGCGGAGGTGATTCCGTATCATTCAGTTAGGTGGCACAGCACAAGGCTTAGCAGTGAGACATTTTCCCCAAGACCGAGAGATAAACTGTATGGTAATGAGTTAGTCACTGCTTTACAAGAGCCAATCACAAGCCCTACTTGAAAGTTAACCAAGCAGAAAATATTGTTAACAAGAAAATTTGACCCTTGACCAAGCAGATCTATATTTAGGATAGGCCTACTAGAATCAATATCTCTATCCGCTACACTGAATTCGCATTAAGACTGGTCAGACATAACAACAGCACCAATGTGTGTCTCGCGTGTATTAAGTATGATAATTAGACCAACACGTATTGATCGTATGTATTAACTGTATTAACAGAATAGGCGTACGGAAACATACAAATCAGACTGATTTTTCTCGATTGGAAAACGAAAATAACGACAGGGGTCCAGTCCTGGCTTATGATATCAATCTTCAGCATAACAGGCCGGCATGTTTTCCCTTATTTTTTTAAAACAAAAGTTAAGATATAAAATCGGAGTCGGACTTTTTTCTCCATAGACTTAACGTCTGGCAAAAATGGTCACACGGTTTGTTTGGGTCCAAAACACACGTGTTGGGTGATTAACATAAATTAAGACGTCACTACTTCCCCGGCGTATTAGACAGCATGTGTATGCAAGACTGACCATCGGAAGGCCTGTGTTGAGGCTATAAATACCTGATAAGAGTAGGCCTAAATGATGAAGGGTGGGTTTGAGTTGATTTTATTTGTGTAAACAAGTTAAAGTTGTAAAAAAAATCAGAAACCCAATTATGTCGGTGTCTTTACTCTTAAATAAATCTATTGAACGTTTAAAGTGAAAATAAGAAGTGAAGGAAAAAAAAAAGATTGCCCGCAGACTCGAACCCGGCCCAGAAAATGAAATGACGTTGGATATGACGTTGGTCTAATACTAATAAGTCATTAATGCCCGGCGCCTTAGTCCGCTAAGCCACTCTTCTCGATATGTGCACAAGTCAATTTACAATTACTTTAAGTACTATACAAATTTGGCCAAAACGGTACTCCGTGTCGCTCTGTTTAATTCTGGTAGTTACGCTTGCGCGATGCATGAGGTGTATTGTGCATAGTATTTACCTATCGCGCTGTGCAGTATGTTATGCGATACTGGCGATAGAAATTATTAATGAGGACTTCATTCGATGTTGCTGTTGTTTTGAACATGTAATGCAATTCCTAATTTCGTCATTGTGCAGAATCAATTCAATTGATTTTGATGTATTTGGTATCAAATTAATCCTTGGTTAGTATAGTAACTCGGCTTGGTCATAAGATTGTACTAATGATAAAACAAAAAACTTACCTAGAACGACTATGCAGTTACGATATTCATCTGCAAAAACCTTTTTAGCATTGAAAATCAGGTGAAATAGATGCAAATTTAATCAGTTTTTACTCAGAAATAAAACTAGTCACAAATTAAGTTGAAGCAATCCGTGAAAGTACAGACAGTCAAGTGATAATTTATCCAACTTAAAACGGTTTGCTATCGGTTAATTCTTTAAAACAAGCGCTTCCCTTTGGCTCTTTACCACATGAAATCTCACGGTAAAAGATAGGAATCGGAGACGGAGCTTACAGTTAACTTCTTGAATTGATATCGTGACGTCAAAATGGAAACATTTCTATAGCTGTGGCTGCTTTCAAGAGACTTTCGTCACACGTTGTGATTCCTTATTATAGTACGAAGGAGTACATTTATCGGTGAGCACCGGAATAATGTCTCGATATCAGGTGTTTCTAAGGCTTGTGACAGTTACAGGAGATACATTCTGTATACTTAATAATTATCTTGAAAATATTCTTACTCGTATTTCACTTGTCCCCACGGTCAGAACTGTCTTGTTTTTCCAAAAACCTATTTAAAAGATGGAAATTAATAACAATTTACGAAACGCCTAAAAATGCAGTATCTGCCTGTAACAAAGCGATCGACGCTGCACGGCAACCTTTACGTATTGTTTATGAGTCGAAGTAATCAACGCACACTCGTAAACAACAACCATTTCTACATCAACGAAACGAAGACGTTTTTAATGATAATAGAGATACATTTATAACATAGGCATCAACAGGGATTTCCTAAAAGTGTTCGTGGCTAAGCAAAATACGCCTGGAAAATGTCAAATTCTGCGAAGAAAGTATGGTAAAGATTGCGGAATCAACAAACAACACGTGCCAGTGCTTTAGCTATACACAGTATGCAGTGCAGTGTACGATCCATGAAATGGCAATGTGGACATGCAGTAAGCTTTTCTAGATACAAATGACTGACGGAAACAATGAAGAAGTTCCCTACAGGTATGTTTATGATCTTTTTAACTTGATTATTGAAATGACTGATATCTTTTAGTACATGTACACTAGAGACTAAAAGTAACTAGGCTAATCAAACATGTAGAGGTATAATACCTCCATGGGATAATGTTGTAGTGTGACCATGGGGATGTAACATCACAACATCATGTTGAACATGACAAGCATTGTCAGCTAGCTGATGTCATGCCATCGTAATATTTGCTGACAAACTGGTGCAATGCAAGTAAAATACAAATTGATGTCCTCTTATATTTTCTTCTGAAAAATGCAAACATGTATCTTGACTCCCGTGCCTTGGATTGATTTTCGGATTTAAAATAAAAATTATTTGTCCACCGTTGTAAAACTTAGAGGGTGACTGAGATGATAGTGCTCACAGTGATGACATTCGTTCATTATTTGTATTAATATTTATGTAATTCAGATCTGAACTACATTCTTAATCAACATATTTGCTTTCTTTTCGTGTCTTTTCAGATGAGAAGAAAATGGATGTTGAAGCTTTACCAGACCAGCAAATGTGACGATGATCGAACGACGTGACGATTTTGCCCGTAAATCACAATCTCCAATTTGCCTTTGAATTTGATGGAATTATATTTAGCCGAGTGGATATAACAAACTCTAAATTGAACCATAGTAGTACAATTGGCTCTATATCATGATATCAAGATTTGCAGAACTTTTCTTAAAGCAGTTGACGAGAAAAGCATAGCCTATGTTCTGAAATTATGAATTTGATTCTTCAACGTTGGATTCTTGACTTGAAATTATCTTTGAAATTTAAGGAAACTATCACGGGTTGTTGTTTTAAACCTTTGAAGTCTACATTTTATTCATATTTGATGAACTGCAGATACAAGGACTGATAAGATATCCTGTACAAACAAACGATCATCGTATGAGCTATGCAACACCACTCTTAATGGATTTATATGTATTTTGAATAAAACCTTGACCTCATAATTGGAATATCTTGTTGTGTGATCAAAATGATTTGTTTATTGCACTGAGCTATATACTGGAGGGGCTGTTACAGTATTTAAGGTATAGGACCACACAAAGCACCGGAAGCATCAGCCATTTGATCACCCTCTAAAAGCCCTGCATCTTAATAAACAAAACGCCATACG
>JXSR01S074363.1:37067-47897 GCA_000969725.1 Ophiothrix spiculata | reverse complement strand
GCCGTAGGCTGCCTGTCAATGTCGGTTTCTGAAAAAACTACCTCATATAGATGATTTTCACAGCATTTTGGCACCATTAAAACTATATAAATCAAAAAATGTTTCAATTAGCCTTCTGCAATGTGTAAAATGTTAAAACCCCGGAGCTTCTGGGGGCTTCGCCCCCTGGCCCCCATCCGTTATTCGCTCCGCTCGAATCGTCAATGCAATTCTGTTGGTTCGTCAGATTGTGCTCCCCCACACTTTCGAAAACATGGCTATGAAACTGGTCTTTTGAGCCTCGCATCTGCCTCAGATCAAGCCCCCCCCCCCCCGGTACGGGTTCCAAACTTCACTTGCGTATGAACTGAAGGTTAGGTTCACGGCGAGTAACAACATGGTAACAATTTTTTTCGTAGAAAATCAAGAAATTAAATTTGATAAAAAATACCTACAATTCAACAACCCAAAATGATACAAGCTTTGTTGAATAATCAAAAACAAACAAACAAAAAATAAATAGATAAACAAACAAATAAATAAATAAATAAGTAAATAAATAAATAAATAAATACATAAATAAATAAATAAATAAAAATCTTACCGGAATTATTTTTAAAATTATATATAAAAACTTCCGACATTATATCATGCAGTTGCTTTATTTTTACGCTAATCGGGACGTTATTATATCATTTTTAGCCACTATATTTTTATTTATTTATCTACATAATATTTGTTTTTATTTTAAGGTGACGCATGGAGGTCACAGTATAAACTCAATTCAGTGAACTTTAACCATCATGCCTGAATAAACCTTTGGTTTTATTTATTTACTCTCAAGGTATACACCTAGATTGGTTTGTGTACATAAAATGTACGTTGTGTTTTGCAACAGACAGGTTTTTCCTGTCACAGATAGTACCAACCCTGATAGTACACATTTGTATTCGGAGCACTTGGATAAAATGCCTTTTATACACGGACGATAATCCTATGAATTTGTATGTTTACTGACTTTTGCTGATGGCACGACACATATGCTGATTGGGTTTCAATTAGTAACAATTACCATGATTACATGCCTATGTTTTAAGAGTCATCATCGCATCTTCATGCATGTTTAACGCCAAGTTTATATTTATGTGTTTCACCATTTTATTAATCGCGATGCTTATCCTATCTTGGTGGTAAGCGTTAAAATACTGTGACTTTTAACAACATTCACTGGACAAACTGTAAAAATTAACTCTAACTATAAAAGCAGTTTTTACCGCTAATTTGTATTTGATCATAAAATAAACGGTGACTCTCTTTGAGTAGACAGAAATCACGTGTTTTCTTCCGGATTGTCTTCGTCAGTTGTGCGCGTTACAGGTTCTTTTCGTCAGCATTTATAGAACGCTTTCTGTATGCAGAAATATGAAATAGACAGAAAGACATGAAGTTTGGACTACAAGACAACCACTGCTTAATAGTGGACCTACACCGACTGACCATGCTGACCATCGACAACGTTATAGCAGCAGCGTAATCCAAGATCAAAACTTGATTATTGAATGACACTCGTTGTTTTGAAAAGTTTTTTGTACATCGACATCGTCATTCGGCAGCTTGCCCGTATCAATCTCCAACGATGGCCTATCCACAACGTCATCTGTCACATCCGACGGGATCTTCGGACATGTCGGATTTGCACCCGAGTAACGTTCCTCGTTCACTGTCCGTCCCTGAAGTACCCTCATCGCTACGGCTAATTGAAGATGATCTCACTTGTAGTATTTGTTACAACCTACTTGACGAACCAAAAGATCTGAGCTGTCCGCATACATTTTGCCTTGCATGCTTGCAAAAATGGTCAGGAAAACGACCCACAGTGGAATGTCCTGAATGTCGACGTGTAACGATCGTCCCAAACGGAGGACTGGATAAATTACGAACTAATCTACGATTGAAAAACATGGTGGAAAAGTACGCTAACCATGGCATGAAACGACGATTAGGATTAGCACAATGCGACAAACACAAAGGCGAGTTTTTGCATTTTTATTGTGAGAATTGTGGCGTCAAAGTTTGCCAGGCATGTCTTGTTGTTGACCATCCCAGGCCCGAGCATCAAATCAAAAATGTGAGCGACGCTAGTAAAGACAAGAAGGCAGAAGCTAGTGCGTTATTGCAGGGTGCTAAACGCAGTTTCAAAATATACGAGGATAACATGACAACTCTTCTAGAAATGTCCCAACAGATCCAATCCAGAATTGACCGTGAGCATGAGAAAATTGACCAAAGGATCCGTGCGGTCATCTACGATGCAAAGGCGAAAGGAGACGCCATGAAGCTGCACGTCACCAGCAATTTTGAAAGACAAAAAGAACAAATCCAAGAAATGGTATCAAACCTTGATGCACGTTACCGAGATTTAAAAGAAATCTATGAAAAAACTCAGATAACACTTGCTGAAACCGAAGATCAGAATTATGTGGAAAAACATAACGCCCTCACAGAGCGATTGCAGGCAACCCTCGACAAAGACAAATATCTTGAACGTCCAAAATCACCGTCCTGCGTTTTCCATGCAGGACCTTCCATACGAGAACCAATGCTGCTAGGACAATTGACAGTACATCGTAAACTTCAATTTGTTGCCGATTTCGGGACAGGTTCATGTAAAAAGGTTCAAGGCATCGCCTCAACAGCAGACGGACTCATCGCAGTAGCGGACTCAACGCAAGGAAGGGTTAGTACGCATCGATTTCAGCACGGGAAATTCATTCGTATAAACTGTTTAGGATCCTCCAAAGTCCCTGCAGGAAAGCTTCAAAATCCGTCGGACGTTGCCGTTGGAGACGACGATAAGTTCTACGTCACTGATCGATCGAAACAAGTTGTAAATATTTATTTGCCAACTTGTCATTTAGAGCGATCATTTTCAACTGCCCCAATTTCCAATGGAGACAGGCCACAACCGGCCGCGACACCTGCTTGTATTGCAACAGCTCCCAATGGCTTGGTTGTTGTTGGAGAGTCGAATAGAAACACCATCACAGTACATAACCCATGTGGAGATTTATTACGCGCATTTTACATCCCTCACGAGGGAATCACGCAAATTGCAACGAACGGACGGCAAATAGCGTATGTCAGAACCAATTTAGGCAAGATCATTGTGATAGACTTTCATTCTGGGGATAGTATTTTAGAGATTGATATCCCCAACGTGACGGCAGTATGCTTTGATGATTATTCGGGAAGTTTGTTGGTATCTAAAGCAGGACTGCACCCTGGGAAGGGTGAAATACACCAGTATTGCCTGACGACTAAACAGCATCTCAACTGCTTGGCCAATGACCTGTTCATGCCTCTTGCGCTCACTATTACAGCAAGTGGCAAATTAGCGGTTGCCGACTGTACCTCTGTTAAAGTTTACAATTTGGTCTAATGGGAAACCGGTGTAATGAAATACAGCGTCCGTGTGCCTAGCTACTATACAATTGTGCAGAACGTACTTGTACATGTCCGATCAATAAATCATTGATTGCGACTTATTCCGTGTAGTTCAATTAGACCCGGACTCCTGGTTATGTGGGACACTCAAGTCTCATTACACCGGGTGACAACGTGCATCTGAAGATCGCATGTCGAACATGAGTGTAAAAGCAAAACGATAGACTGATTGTGCTCGTTAGCTGTTGCCCTAACACGTGGACGATTAAGTAAGCATCAGTCATGTTACAACGCCTTGAGAAAAATTAAGTTGGTCAATAAATGCTCATGAATCTTTTATAGACCATTCCTATAATTGGCATATTTCTGCTGTTGATTGCGTAAGTCCACAGGACCGGAACGAGGCCAAGTATGGTCAAGATATTTCATCTTAACTATTTTTTACCGTTTTGTGTCTACAATAAGAGATTTCAACCACACTTAACAGAAATGTTATAAAAACTAGAGTCAAGAAACCAAAGGAAGAGTAATAAACCATTGGTCATACAAATATTTCTACAAACTTGAATTACTCTTACGTCGAGTTAGGCCTATATAGCATTTTTTTTTTGTGTGTGGAGCCAAAAAGCTGCCTTGAACCCAAACTAGGGATAGGAAACTTGCCAAAAAGCAATAAATAATTAGTCATTAGTCAGATACTCATTCCTGCCAGGTTTGATTGCAGTCCTCCAACTGTAGACGCCAGAACAGTACTGAATAGAAACATGAAATATCTTTGACCATATTTGGCTTTGTTCTGAGTTCCGATTCTGTGGATTTACGCGAAATAAAAACGTTTTTTAAGGATACGTTAATCGTCCTGTGAGTGCAAGAAAGTCGTATCTGCAATAGCTGCCATTTGTCATTAATTTGGATTGCACACTGTTTAATCTCCAATCAAGAACATTTCAAGAGCCAGGGAAATATTTGGGTATTTTTCACATTCTAGTGACTAAGTTTCCAATAACTAAAGACAGCCATTGCAGATACGACTTTCTTGCACTCATAATTTTGTACTTGTAATCCTTCACAATCACATTTTGGGTCATTGTTGCTTTCGCATTTGCTGTATATGTAGCACTAACCAAAGACCTTTGATTTAGACCAATTTTTCAGCATAATGGACTTCATGAGCCGTTGTCCTATGGTGGTGGTGGGGTAACTGATATTTGTTTCTGGGTAACCACACGAGTTCCACAGGTTCTAAAAGTGACCGTATGTGAGACCAAAAATTGGCAAAAAATGGGCAAAATGATACCCTATCTGAGGCCATAAATCTATTTGTTTGAATTGATACCCTATACGCAAATGTGGCAAAATAATTATTTCAAGAAATCATAGGTAAAATGTAACTGTACAACATTTGAACTTTTGATACCCTATAGTTTCGATACCTGTCCAGGTCTCACCTTTTTCGTAATGCTGGTGGTTATTTGGAAAGAATTCCCATTTTACCCCCCCCCCCTTCCCGGGTCCTATGGACATAAATTTGTCTTTTATAATATAGAAAGAGTAGTCTTATGAGCTCAGGCTGAGCTGGCAAGCAATAGAAGACACAAATTTCACAAGCTCTCAGCAATGCACTTTACTTTAAAGTTAATGCGTGTGTGTTTTGAGAGCTGTGGCATGCAAGCTCCTCCAGAGTTTGTCCGACTACTTTTTCTATATATTACACATAACACAAGGGAGCCTTAGATCTATGAAGTATTTCTGTATTATTTTTGACAAGATGACTAGGGTTGTTCTTGCATTCAGATATTCCACTATTTCATCAATAAAAATACAAACATTACAAATAATTTTTAAAATGTTATCAAAAGTGACATTTAATACAGATTTTATATTCACAACAAAATTTAGTAACACATAGTCACTTCCTTACAAATAACAAACACTTTTACAAAACATACAAATAATAATACAGTATGTACCATGTTTATTTTAAAGTGGCCTAGAAAGAGGAAATCTTCCCCACTGATTTACCTTAAATCAGGGGTCTGAGATATATTGTTCAGTACAAACTGACATAACCATCATAACTCAAATGTGATGGCTTACCCCGAAAGGGGGGACTTTGCAGAAGATATCAATTTTGATTTTATCATTTCATCTGTTAAAGCATTTTTCAAACTTTAAAATGACACCTTACTTTTTGAAATTGATCAAGGCAATCAAATTTTACAACAGAAAATCTGCACCGGAAATTCTTATTATTTTTTGCTGCCTATTTTTACCAGTTTTCATTCATTTATTCAGTACTCGACATATATAAAACATTGCACATTTAGAAGCATAAAGATATTAAAATACTTAAAACTACAAGAGAAACGGTCTGTTGAAGACTATTAGACGACAAATGTGAGAATATTTTAAAAGTTTCTCGAAAAGTGTTCTGTCGCAAAGTCCCCTTTTCGGGGTGAGTCATCACAAATTCTATAAAGAATTTAAATTTTGTGACCAATGCAAATGTTGTATCTCCCATTGCTTTAAAATTGGGCAAAAGAACATTTGCATTGCCAGCTAAATGCAATATGCCTACAGAACGTTTTTGTCTCTTGGTCACCTTATCAATCTAACTCCATCCAGATGGACCTCGCAAACAAATGCAAAGGGGGCGCTTATAACCTAACCTTTGAAGTTCTCAATATTTATATTTAGAGTCAAACAAGACTTGAGTCTGCCAGCAATGACAGCTACATTACGGCATGCATCTAAAGGCAGTGGCTGTGATTATCAATGCATATCGTACAGAGTGCTACTGATTCAAATGGGAACAGAGAACAATACTGTTGACAGCACGAGTCAAACCCTTCATATTCTGTATTCAATGAAATTTGGTGTATTGACTACCAGTTAGTATCATCAATTAAGAAATATTAAATGCATCAACTACAAAATCAGTTAAAAAGCTGATAATTTTCATGCGTGTATTATATATCCAACGGACCACTCAATAATTAAAAACAGCATTGAACAAGTGTGATATACAAAACTGGTTTTGAATTCCACAGTAACTATTTGACATGTTTTTCATCTATTGAAAAATCTATAATCAGTGATCAAGTATGTTTTAAAAACAAAATCACAATCTTTGACTCTCATACAATACAAAATACATACAAAACCAATAAGCATCACAATTATCATCATACATTCGGCTTCATAAACTCCATATTAATCAAGAATATAACATGTTAACCAATACATTAAGGGACTGGTTGTACATTATTATAACATCCAATATTTGGCCTTAAAATACTGGGATATTTTGTTTAAACTTCAAGAAAAAGCAAAAAAACAGGCTCTCCAGCCTGATAAACATTAGACCTCAATGCTATTACATGTAAATTTTGTCAAATGTCCCTTTAAGTTAAAACACAAGAGGAAGTCAATTCAACGTCTGTGAATAATTAATAGATCTGTATCTGATAATGTGCTTTATTCAAATATGTGACATGAGACAGTAAATATATCTAGATGATATTTGTTTAATTTTGATAACATTTTGTTAATTTTTGCAATGATCCTATAATTAGGTGTTTTATGAAAGAAAACAAAATAGAATATTACCCAGACTTGATGTTTAGTGCCCTGCTTACATGTGACCGTGGTCCATATTAAAACAAGCCAAAAAGCCAATGTTGTGAGTTCAATGAACTCTCCACATCCATAATCAAGTTATGATTAGTCAAAGATTGTGACGGATTGAAAGGTCAATTTAAGATAAATTTGTTCAAAGATCAGCAAGCTATAATTGGTGGTGCTTGACAAATGTACAATACACTGCCAATACCCTAGTTCCAATAATTGTAACTCAGGACCAAGTGTCCAGAGTTACAAGGAATATGTGGAGTTTCATTGCTGTTTAAGCTTTCTAAGTTTTGACATGAAATAATTCAGAAATTAAAAACCCAAATAAATTTCTCTCAACACAGACAACATCTTTAAATAATGTAGAATCATTACAAAACTAATTTAAATCCAAAGATGAAATTTATTACCCAAAATCTGGAGATAAACAAAGTTGAGGTTGTCAAATTCGGAAACCCAATGTTACAGCATAGAAGGTAAGTTTTGGCCCCAAAATCACACATTATGATTCTAAATGTTAACAAATTACCTATCATGAGATGCACAAGACTCTCAAGAAGCATATTAATCATAAAATTTGTAAGCAACTTCAATATTTTGGCTGAATTTGCAGTGTGGACTTAGCCTCAAGATGCTCTGTATACACATGCTTAAATGGCAGTTTTACTACATAGCATTTCCCATGACTTGACACTAAGTCAAGTCATGGTGCCAGGACTACCAATACCCATCCTGGTAATTATTGCCTCAATGTACACTTGTGCAATACATGTACTTCTGCTCAGTTTTTGAAAATGAAACTTTGCTGATAAATGTTTTGAAGAAAGCATAAGCCTAATAAAGCATGAATATCGTGAATCAGTAATAAAATAATTAACTTCGCCAAATCATAAGCTTGTTTCCTTTATGGTTGGTGTTTGCGGTAAACAGACGTGATATTATGGACAAATAATTGTCAGGTACATGTAAAACATTTTTTGATACACCATTTTTCAAAAGGAATTTGGAAAGAGAAAAATGGGAATGGTTTATGTTAAAACAACATCAGTTTTCAGAAAAAAAATTAATCAATACTTGTGGAAGAATTTGAAATGTGGATGTGGAAATGGATGGATTTTAATTTCTAAATTCAGTCATCCATATTCTTTAAAAAAGAGTTTGAGGTTGTAATTTAAACTCAACCAAAGGAAGTCCATAATGTAGATGATGTCATGTTCAACTCAAATCAACCACCATCTTTTAGTTTCTGTTTTATCCACAAGCACAAGATGGCTTGAATGAAACTACACAATCATATTGTCAGTTACTAATTCAAACTTGAAAACAGTAATGCTAAAGTCACAAACTAGAGTAGGCGACCAAGCTTGCACACTATAGCAAATAAAGCTAGCACACACAAGTTTTGCGAGTTACAATATACACCTCGGAAGTTAAAGGGGCAATTCATGATCCACTTTTCATCCTCAAGGTCACCTCACTCAAAACTCTGTTATTTAGCTAATAAGAATCCTTGACTGGTATATGTTTCAATGCCCGAACCATTCTCGAAACATCCCCACTGTAATTACAACAGTGTAGTCTATGGGGATATTTAAAATGCTAAAAAGCTTGTAACTTGAAAACGAATCGTCCGAATAAAGTCAAATTTTCAGCATACATTTATATTGTACTATTCTTTTTAGCTAGAAATGAGGTGAGGTTTTTATCACATCAGAATCATGAATAGCACCTTTAATTCTTGTATTGGCTTTTTCTGATGTGGCAAGCCATCTCGGCCGACTACCCTATCTGTATATGTCTTAAAACTTAAGTGCATAAGGTGGGGGAGTCCATATGGACCCTGGATTTTGTTTTTTGTGCGTAGCGCGAAAACGCAACATAGCCCGATAAAGCTGTTTTATGTAATTGTCAAGGTAGTGGTTACGCATGTTTTGGTGCAAAAAAATTCAAATTGGTCGTGTCGTTTTTGAGATAATTAGCATAAACTGGTAAAATGATGGCGCTGTTCGAATTTTGTTTTGTCCCTAAAACCGAAATGAAACAACTTTTTTGAATTTTTATTTCAACAATGTATTTGTAATTATAATCTGCTATAATTTATGAGCCAAATTTCATTGAAAAATTTCTTTGGGAAAACAGATTTCCAATTTTTGGCGGGAAATTTTTCGGAAAAAATGAAAATTTGACACGAATTAGATATCTGGCCGCCATTTTGAAACGGAATGACGGATTTTTAATTTTTTTGTTTTATATGAATTTAATTGAGTTGGTATATCACTGTGTACAGTTTTAAGGATAAATAATGTGGAGAACATTGTTTTTAAAGCGTTCAAAATCCAGGGTCCATATGGACCCTCCCCCCCCCCCCCTTGTGCACTAACGGGATTCTAAAACACCTTATGCACTTAAGTGTTAAAAGCATTAGAAAAGCAATGTATAAATATTTTCAGGTTAAAACTCTTTTGCAATTTGAAATTATTCACTAGTTTTAAATTTTACCATAATCTTAATTTTCATTATGTACACTAAATCAGAGATGTTATTCATTTACCACCTTTACATTTAAATTATGATTTGCACCTTCATAAGGTGAACACACTTTTGATTCAACAGATTTAGCCCGGAAACTAGGCCTGGGACTAAAACCCGGGTACCCGACAGTCATGAGCTTACCCGGGTTTTAAAAAATGCACATTTTTGGTATACCTTTCCTGTAAAGCAGTATGTATGCAGTTTGCCTCTAGGCCCAACCCAATCTCCATGCCCGAACTTAATAATTATTGATCTACATTGTAGTAAGAATTTGTGACAAAATAAATAATGGTCATCTTAATCTCAGCCCCTGCGCTTTCTCTATTGTCTGCTAATTTCTCCTTAGGGAAAAATGTTCTAGATGTTCCATGCTGTAGCATTTCCAATATTTTGAGGGTCTTCTGGGATAAGTCTGTCCACTAAAAAACTTCTGATGTCGATATCGTGTTCTTATTTGATCCCAATGTGACACCCGTCTCCATCTGATGGCATAATCCAAACTGAGTATTAATGAAATGCATTCTCCTGCTTTGAGTATAATGTACAACTCACAAGTGTAACCTACATAAGTGTAACCTATATCATATCCCATCATCCTGACATAGTTTTCTTCAAAGCAGTCCACCATGGTGCAATGATATCAACACAGTGCCACTGATAATACTGGTACATACATGTCCATCCTACAAAGAGCATCAAGATTCTCTAGAATGGACCCATTTGCATCTCCTCCTGTGGATGGACAGAAAAGAAAACACAATATCAATTATTACGGGGTTCTTTACATGATTCACATATGATAACCAAACAATATTCAAAACAGTAGTAAAGACTGGAAACAACAAAACAGTAGTAAAGACTGGAAGCAATATTTGATGCAACATGGCACATGATGTCTTTGATGATACTAGCAAGACGCAGCTAGATGCTGATGGAGATGCTAAGGTTTGATTTATTTAAACTTGCTAGCGCCTAGTTAGCATCTTCAAAGCATCTAAAATCAAACCACACCAGTCTTGCTAGTATATCATGGGCTTAAAGTGTGAATTGAACTGATTCTAGCTTTCTGCTATTTATTATCAAAGATTAAAGGGGCATTGGACAAGTTCAGCCTCATCCCCAAACTTTTCCCCAAACATTTTGAGATTTTTGCACCATTGGAAGTGTTAGTGGTAATAATGACAGCATGCAAAGTTTCATTGTCAAATTCAAACCCTATATATCAAAATATTTAGATATTCTCTT
>JXSR01S074362.1:62919-73535 GCA_000969725.1 Ophiothrix spiculata | reverse complement strand
TTTACCAGCTAAATCTTGGAGTGTTTATGTTCCAACATCATACAGATCAATTGCCCAGTATATTTAAAACATATTTTATCAAGCATGCTGAGAACTATAAATATGAAACAAGAAATGCCCAGGATTATAGTATAAACAAAACAAAGAAAGCATTTTCAAACCAGCCATCAGAAATTGTGGACCCCCATTTTGGAACTCCCTTGATAAGTTTATCAAACAATCCAAAA
Organism: Ophiothrix spiculata; assembly: GCA_000969725.1. Classification (NCBI taxonomy): domain Eukaryota; kingdom Metazoa; phylum Echinodermata; class Ophiuroidea; order Amphilepidida; family Ophiotrichidae; genus Ophiothrix; species Ophiothrix spiculata. The sequence continues at coordinate 73,308 of JXSR01S074362.1, read as the reverse complement.
CTGTTAAAATATCTAGGAAAGTATTGAAAGCGAATCTTCTCTCAAGTTACTAAAATCTTTTGGACATAAATCATTAAAACAAATGTTTATATTTTGGATAACATCGAATTTCCGGGCATTGTCTTGTGTTTTCATGTTTCTCTTTGTATAATTTTCTTCTCAATTTTTTTGACTTTAAGTTTGTATTTCTTAGGGCATAATCGTTTTCAGGCCTTATTGGTCTTTTGATTATGTCCGCAATATCATTGTGTGTTTTTTATAAATGTGTTTTATGTATATATGTATTTATATGTTGATATTGAAATAAATCAGAATCAGAAATCAGAATCAGACTCCATTTTGTAGTCAAGCCCCAAATCCATATTTTGCCCACAGACTATGACACACGAGTGTTAACATTGAGGTTTAATGCATACATTTTCTGAGTAAAAGTGATGTTTGTTAAATTCTGTATAAACTAGAAAGTAAAACTTAGTAAGAAGTGTGTTTTAACAGTGTTATATATTTGTTACACTCTCTTTAAACCTCGCCAATGACTGTTTAAAGACATTCAGAGTAATTCTGGTCGCCATTTTGAAAACTCCGCCATAACTCTGTTCTGCACAGACTACATTTTTGCCACCCTGCATTCTCATTTTACTCATGTTCTCATCTTTCTCTGTGCAAATTTTGGTTCAATAATCATACAAAAATAACGGGATTCAAAAAGTGCCGAATTGTGTCTACACTATATAGTCAAGGGGTGCTGTCTGATGGTATAATAATACCAAGGACAATGTAAAGGCAGTTCACTGTATTCTGTTGGTAATGTAATAAATGTAACAAGCGTTTTGGACTGATGTTCAATCGGAAAAAGCGCTGTGTAAGAACATTTATTAATACTTTTTTTATTAAAAGTCCTTTTTAAACTAATATTATTTAAGTCCAAATACAGGCTTTCATTTAACTCATATTTGAAAACAAATAGAATTTGGGTTTACGTGTTGCATAAAATATGTTCCCACTGAATGTGGAGATCAGTAGTGCACATTGAGCTGTATAATTACCAAGTATACAGCTTTATGGTAATAAGGTTAACTCCATTTGACCTCCTTTGACCTTTAATGACCCCTGCTGACCTGCGATGACCTTTGATCCACTAACCAATACAAACTCAAGTCTTTGGATGGTCAAAGAGCATCAACCCACCAAGTTTCAGGAATGTGCGACCCTCGGGTCTCTGAGAAAATGTAGGTTAATATTTGGGTTAACATTTTCATCACGGACGCACGGACACACATACGAAGCTCATTTTATATTCCCATCCGCATCCCGAACTCGTTCAGCGAGGACAACAACCAAACTCAACAACACACATTCCTGCTATCAAACACCTGGCACACAATTACTGCGAAAAGCTGTACACATAAAATGATATCTTCTGACATGAAAACTACTCTCTCAGGTCTGAAACATGAGAACAGTATATCCTTTCCATACAGTTGTCCATATTGGAGGGCTGAGCTTTCGACATGCCAGCAAATTTCATCTTCATTTAAGATAAAATTAGCTTCTCTTTATATCAATATTAGCAAAGAAATCAATATGGACTTACTTGCTTGGATCTACAGCTGTATCTGAGAGGACTGGCTGGAATGTTGTCCCTGGTGCCATATCGGCCAACGATGATGTTGCCGACGGTAACCTGAGGAGAACTTTGGGACTAGCTATAATCAGAGGCTTGCGGAAATTCCTCACCATCTGTGAAAAGAGGGCAACATTTGTCAAGAAACAGTCTGTAGGATTACTTGAAATTGATAAACTGTCTGCATATAAAGTAACTTAATGCTATCGTGGCATTCAATAGTAAAAATGTGAGGAACTAAAGTTGTTACTAAAAACTTTGTGATAGTTCTTTCATTATGAAACTAACTTAAGATTTTATGGTCAGAGAATCCAATACAGGAAAAAAGTGTGGTGACGTTTGGAAACACGATCTCTTTTTTTGCAAATTCTACATGAGTTGATGTGTACATGCTTTTACATGAATCAGCCACACAACAACACTATGGAAGCCACCAGAAACATAAATGTAATAGAAATGCAAAGAAAGTTTAGTGACTAGAGCGTAGAAAGATCACTGACTGGAGCCTCCATCAGACAATCCTTGTTTCCTCGGGCAAGAAACATTGCTCTAATTGCTCCATGGTTTATAAGTCACATAATGTTGATGGTCCCCAGTATGAATCTTTGAGCACTGCATATCATGTATACCTTGTAAGTTTGTTGCCTAGGGTTTTTCACTTGAAATCAAAAAACCTTATAATCCTTATAGTGATGAGCTTGACATCACATAATCAGTATAAGCTCAAGGAAAAATACTGTTTGTATGTTTCAGTGCATTTACATGGACGTGACATTTTGATTAAAGGTTTGTATTAATTCTGCGTGTATTTCAAAGCTTTCCTTACCTGCCTCCTAAGTAGATGGAAGTACTGTGCTGGAGTAGTTGGATGAGCTAATTGCACATTGATATCATCACCATCAATACCAAACTCATTACTGTCACATTGCTGAAGGAACCTCTCCATATGGCAGGATGAATGCTCTGGACCAGCTCCATCATAGCCGTGAGGGAGCAACATCACTAAGCCACTTTGAAGGAGCCATTTGACTGCATAAAAAGACACAAAAGGGAAAATATAGATTTATGTCTTAATTAAACTTGCAATCTTGAACCTTGCATAAAATTTAATATACCTACAATTTAAACACAAAGACCTGGTTTGGGTTTCAAGTCACTTCATCAATAATAATCTGAGAACTCTGTTGAAGAATCTTCAAACTAGACTGATCCAATAAACACACAGACCCTGTTTGGGCACCAACATATCAATAATAATCTGAGCTCCGTTGAAGAAATCTCTAAAATAAACTGATCCAATAAACACACAGACCTTGTTTGGGCACCAACTCACCATCACCGCTTACTACATAAGTATCAATAATAATCTGTGCTCCGTTGAAGAAATCTCTAAAATAAACTGATCCAATAAACACACAGACCTTGTTTGGGCACCAACTCACCTTCACCGCTTACTACATAAATATCAATAATAATCTGTGCCCTGTTGAAGAAATCTCTAAAATAAACTGATCCAATAAACACACAGACCTCTGTTTGGGTACCAACTCACCTTCGCCGCTTACTACATAAGTATCAATAATAATCTGCGCCCCGTTGAAGAAATCTCCACACTAAACTGATCCAATAAACACACAGACCCTGTTTGGGCACCAACTCACCTTAACCGCTTACTACATAAATATCAATAATAATCTGTGCCCTGTTGAAGAAATCTCTAAAATAAACTGATCCAATAAACACACAGACCCTGTTTGGACACCAACTCACCTTTGCCGCTTACTACATAAATATCAATAATAATCTGAGCTCTGTTGAAGAAACCTCTAAGATAAACTGATCCAATAAACACACAGACCCTGTTTGGGCACCAACATATCAATAATAATCTGAGCTCCGTTGAAGAAATCTCTAAAATAAACTGATCCAATAAACACACAGACCCTGTTTGGGCACCAACTCACCTTCACCACTTCCTACATAAATATCAATAATAATCTGAGCTCCGTTGAAGAAATCTCTAAAATAAACTGTTTCAATAAACACACAGACCCTGTTTGGGCTCCAACTCACCTTCACCGCTTACTAGAAAAGTATCAATAATAATCTGAGCTCCGTTGAAGAAATCTCTCAAATAAACTGATCCAATAAACACACAGACCTCTGTTTGGGTACCAACTCACCTTCGCCGCTTACTACATAAGTATCAATAATAATCTGAGCTCCGTTGAAGAAATCTCCAAACTGCGCTTCCCATACAATTAGATTGTGTGGATTCTCTATACTCATGCCATATTCATATCCTAGTACTGCTTCTTCTGTAAGAGGGCTATTCACCACCTAAATATCAGGAGAGAGATGATATTTATTTGTAAATACATATAAAGATAAATTATTGTGTCAGTTGGAACTGAAATTTGTCATTTGAAATTTATCAGAAACTGATATGTGACTGAAGATTTGGGTACCGGTAGTCAAAACACATCTGACCCTCTCACGAATATGTTGAATTTAGTTATCCAAACCATGATATAAGAAACAATTAAAACATTCTCAGTCAAATCTTTGGAGCAAGTCATCATTTGACTTGCTGCAACTTCCATAATATGCCATCTTGGATTTGTGCCTTCCAAGTCTACCGGCCTGGTCTTGGCAAGATGGTGACGTAGAATCAATTTGACTGATGTTTATCAATGATCACCAAGACTTGCTTCAATTTTTAATGGAAATAAAGATTGTATTGAATTGAATAGGAAGCTCCCAAATTAAAAGTTTTAACTTTTATTTAAAAATAGCAAATTTTTGCAATCAGTTTTACTACACACAAAGCAGATAATCAACAAGAACAAATATCTCTATAATAAGGCCTAAAAAAAAGTTGTTGACTTGCCCTTTGCTACCGACCCCAAATTTGCCAAATTTAGGGTCGTCTTTTTTTGGGGGGGGGGGGGTGAGCTTTTGCTAATCTCACCAGTGAATTTGGTAAAAATAGCATGATATTTGGGTTGAGTTTACAACAATATTCACAAAATGCTATTTATTTGCATGAAACAAACATAAATCTTGAATAAATATAACACACAACATTTATGTAAACTATTTTAAGCCTATCATTCTTGGCCAATTTTCAAAAAAAAAATAATAAAAAAAAAAAACGACCGACCGACCGACCATCAATTTCACCATTAAAGGGCAAGACAACATTTTTTTTAAATTTTTGGCCTAATGTTAGTAAAATCAACCACTGGCCTATTCTTGCCTACAAGGAAAGACAGAGTAGCAAGACATTCGTAAAAACCTTGCGATGCTTCTTCCTAAAAGTTTCATGTTTCCATTCATACTTATATTTCGTCATGTGAGTACAAGAAAGTCGTATCTGCAATAGCTGCCACTTGTCATAAATTTGCATTGTACATTGTATAATGTCCAGTCTTTTGATAGAGAAAATTTGAGGGATTTTTCTAATTCTAGAGCTAAGTTATCAAATAAAAATCACATATGGCAGCCATTGCAGATACGACTTTCTTGCACTCACATGACAATTTTTCATTCAGACAAATGTTTTAAGTTCAATAAAATCTCACCTCATAGAATCCTTTCTGATCTGGCGCAATGTCATTGAGCGGAATGTAGATCTCATCTGTTTTATTATCAACTAACATGGCATGTCTATGGCTAAAAGTCCCTCTACCGACGTCTTGACCACATATCCTTACATTGTGCCCTAAGATATTAAAACATATATTCAACTTGTTGAAAAGTACAACAACATTATATACTATATAAATTTAACAAATCAGGTATTGTAAACGGGGATATTTTCGCGAGCATAATTTTTTACAAAACGCGACAATCACGACCTTTTTGCGAGTGTTAAATTAGCGTTTTTAAGCTTCATTACATAGACCTACACATAAAATGAATATATTCATGTGGTGATATATTTGCGGTTAGATGATAATTTGCGAAATTTGCGAAAATTAAACCCTCGCAAAAATAACCCCGTTTACAGTACATTTCACACTGATTGCACAGTTTTGCAGCACATTTGTTTATAGGGTGTGCACCATTAGATTTCGAGAGGGGAGCTTCCCCCTCCACAGGCAGAAGAAAAAAAAAATCCCCCCAAACATGGAATAGGCAGAAAAATAGTAATTTCCAGGAAAAAAATTTGCTCCCGAATGGGGTGCAAAAAAAATTAAACCCCAAACCCAACTTCCTGCTCCCCCCCTTGGAAATCTAATGGTGCGCCCCTAACTTAGTTACTCAAAGACTCAGGATTGAACCAGCAGAGATATAAATATGAGAAACTGATGATGTTCAATCCATTAGCAAATAATTCATTACATTTTTCTAGTCTACAGCATACACAGTACAGCATCACTGTAATCACAAAGTCAGCTTGACATCAAAATATCAAGTGCATAATTTTGACCTAATTATGCTTCAGGAATTTTGTGAAAGGTGCGACATGAAAAATCTATTACCCTGTCATTTTCTTCTAAATTACAAATTGTGAATAGTTAGATCTAATTTGACTTTTTTTTTCAAACAACAAATTGTAAAATTACCATTATGTATGCAAATGAGCTCAGGCCTGTGAAACTTGTATTCTCAGCCAATGGAAGAAAGTGGTACCATCCATCATGCTCGGGTCAAAAGGTGAATGGTGCATAGAGACGTGGCTTTAATGTATAGTCACCAATCATAATTGAGTGGGAATGTCGTAAACAGGGTTGATTGACAGATATAACATTAGAATGAAACAATAGAAATAAGCATATAAACGGGGTTCATTAATTTGATTATTGCAGGAAATAACTGCACCAGGGTCGTCACTTTTCAGCCAGGGTGTTTCAATTCCCATTCCCAGATGAGCTGAACTGTATCACATGATTTTGAATTTAACAAAGTACCTTATATATAAGCTTGAAACTACCCTAAAATCTGTCTATGTTCTACTAGGGAGCACTTTACAACTCAACCAGCGGTTGACCACCTGGAACCGTGGTTCTGGGTGATTGCTATTGTTCTGAACAATGCCAATCACCCAGAATCGCTTGTTCCGGGTAGTCAGCCGGCTGTTGAGTTTTGAAGTGGCCACTAAGCTGCCTGTTTCATGGTTTTACTAATTAACGCTTGTTGTCAAGTCTTACTCTGCGCCGTACATGCAGTTGGATGTGATTGGTTGTAACCGTGATCACAGAACCAATTTCTTGTTATTGGGGAAAATAGGGAAAATTGACCAGACGTCATGAACGAACATTGCATAATTTTCATTTGGAATTACTGCACAGGAGCTTAATTGTTTTAATATTCCGGATTCAATTTTCAGTGAGCGCTTATATTTTGAAGATTGAGTTTAAGGCAATGCATCCAAAGATGTTGGCTTGCCCGCGATACATTTACTGACATTTTAAATCTCTATTGAGAACACTTCACCATGATTGGAAAGACATTTGCGCACATAGATTTATACAGCATTCAGGCACGGTAAAACATTCGCTCTCCCCTTAAGTGAATAAGTCTGAGTAAATGTCCCTTGACGCAATGGTATACCTACAAAATGGCAAAGTTGAGCCTAAGCAATGACTGTAAAATTTACCAAATAACACAAATTCTAACAATATAAAGTAAAATCTTTGGCTAATTTTTGTTTGGCATGGTAGTCTGCTCTGAAATTGAGTAATCAATGATAATTGTGACAACACTAGTTTACCTGCCATAAGCAAGGACCCAAATGCAATGGCTTCCGCTGTTGCCCAATCCAAAGGCTTCCCCTCTTCAAGTTTCTTCCTTCTGGTTTGCAGAAATGTCTTCTGAAGATGTGGATGGGGGTTCTATTGTAGGTAAGAATTTAACAAATCAGATATTAAGCAACTTCAAAATAACTAAATATTTCAATTACTGCACATGCTCATTAACAAAATATGACACCTTCTACTGCCAGTTTCATGCACTCTCTGAATAATTTTGTTTTAAAAGCTCAAATAGGCCTTACTAACCCAAACAACTTTTCACACTTCTTCATTGTGCTCCTTGAGAATCTGCCTATTTATAATGAGAGTTTTTCCCAAAATTAATACATGTGACCTCTTCAACCCTAGTTTCAACTTTCACTACCTCAAGAACTTGGATGCTGTGAGATTCACTTAGGGAAGGGTAATGGTGCGTTTACACCGTGACGACTTGTTTCAACGGAGGGTAACGTATTTGCAACTAAAAAGTTGGAACTGAAAACGACTGATAGTATTGATAGTGTGTGTGGCTAGCAGCGTGTGTGAGCATTAACCGACTTTAACTAAATGATGACGTGCGTAAAATTCAAAACTGCAATACGCAGGTCTACGTTGCTTGTCGTTACCCTCAATTCGCCACAGTAACGCACCTTTAAAGGGACTGGCCTAGATTCTTCCCACTAATTTTTTACCTACATATTTGTAAATCCATCTGAGGTACAATTTAAAAGATTTAGAAAACACTGGATAGTCACACCACCATCAAAGAATGATATATTACAAATTATTCTCTCTCAATTTGGGCCATATGTGTGTAAATGTTTGTACTTTTTTTGGATTTTGCTATACTTTTAAGCTTTATTTAGAGCATTCCCATAAGTTTTTAATTATAAGTGGAATCTAGGCTAGCCCCTTTAAGATTGGAAGGTACATCTTTGGAGTTTGCAAGTCAATATTCAGACATGCTAGAAATGTTCCACTACAAAATCAGACATCATACTTACAAAATCATCAGGCACTTCAACAGATTTTGCACCAATAAAACGCATAAGATCAACATCCACACCTGAAAAAAAACACCATCAACAACAATATTTTAAAGTCTTTTTGTTCAATAGAACTGAATAGACACAAATATCAATGATTTTGATACCAGATATGGTTTAAAACTCTGTTACATTTTTGTAAACAAAATGTCATATTTTTTCTCTTGATACAGATCAAAGTTGGTTATACGTAATTAATCATAGCAGATCCAAGATTTGCCTGGTCCTGATCTGGTGTATCAAATCTTGAAGTTGAAGGATCATATGCCTCTACCTCTCCACTGCTACAATATATTGATAACCATGTGCTATAATTACCTGTGTTCTATTAAGGTAATATGTTTAGGAGGTTGTATAAATATATCCCATAGCTGTTTTAGATGCCAGTTTGGTGGCCCATATTCTCCACCCCCACCCCTCCTCTGTTACATATCCATATGCTCTAGTTACCTGTATTCCATGATGTGATGTGTTTAGGAGGCTGCACAAATCCATCCCATAGCTTCTTTAAATGCCAGTTTGGTGGTTCATATTTGTCTACAGTCTTTGAGCATTCATTCCAATGGACATTTAGATCAGCAACTTTCTTCTGTATATCATCCTTTACTGATATTCCTTCCATCTGTTGAAAAAGTGAATACATTTTGAATAAAGATGTTTCGTTATTTACTACTTTTATACGCTTCTGAACTAATGCAAATCTTGGTTATCCAGTTCCAACTAAAGGTCATTATCTACACTCAAGGTCAAAAGTGTTTGAGCACAAAACCTTTAACAAGCCATATCTCGAGAACCGTTCATCATTTGCGCCATATTTTTTTGGATATATATTTTACATACATATATCTAAAAAACTCAACAAGAATTGCATTTACCGCATTTGAAAATATGGCGTGGTAATGCTAAACATATTGTGTACTTTCTTCTGCACGTAATAAACGGAGGTTAAATACATAACTGCATATTAATTGGAAAACTTATTATCTGAAAATGTTCTTTATGGCTACACGGTGATAACGAGCATTTAATAATAAACCACATAGGTACATATCAAAAAATGGGTGTGATGTATTTGTATATGGTCCAGGAAATCGGCCATTTTTATGGTCACGGAAGATCGAATATCAGAGGAAACATAAATTACTTATGTTGGATACATTAAGTACCAATAAAAAACATGAATTTTTTCAGAGTCTTGGTCGTTTGATATTACGTTTTTGTACGTATTTAAGGGTGCGCAAACACTTTTGAACAGGAGTGTACGATAGGGCATGCCAATATTACAAAAAAATAAGCAGCCAATTGTGTAAAGCAGATGTCTAGAAGTAAAATGGAGTTTGGCAAAGAGTGGCATATGTGCACTACTGGAAGCACCATTATCATCCTACTATCACCAAACGCCCTTACATAACTGTCAATTCATATTTCAGAATCCTGGACAAATTAGAGGAAATGTTAACAAATACTGTACATTTTTAAGTTCCTTATACATTACTCTACACAGATGTTTGTAAAATACTGGACACATGCTTTTAAAAACAAAGGTTTTTATTGTGTTTAAATACTGGACATCCAGCAAAATGAGGGACATTTGGCAGGTATGCCCTTACCTCTAATTTTTCAGCATATAAATCTGTCGCACTGGCTCTATTACTGATGACACCATACATGCTTGGCTGAGTAAATGAGGGGTCATCTAGTTCATTGTGTCCCCATCTTCTGAAGCAAACCAAGTCTACTATGACATCTTTGCGGAACTTTTGTCTGTATTCCATCGCTAGGCGACAGGCATGGACGACTTCCTATGACAAAAAGAAACATACTATATATAGTGAACAAATGTTCTTGATAGAATAAGAAATAAGATGACAGAATTTTTGAATTTTGGGATTGCCAAAATCTTATACAGACTTCGATCTTTAATTTAAACCCAAATTTGACACATGAAACAAATAAAAATTACTTACTTACTTACTTACTT
>JXSR01S074362.1:9197-19685 GCA_000969725.1 Ophiothrix spiculata | reverse complement strand
CTTTGGGCAAGAAGTGATAAGTGCTTACTACACCACATTTACCAGAGTTATACCTCTCTAAATTCCAAAGATTGAAAAATCGATCTTTTTGAGTGTGCTCTCACGGCAGACTTTTTTTTTGGATTGAAATGTCAATCTTTTAGGCTGAATTTTCAATCTTGAAAGTTAAAAAGTTAAAGAGGGATATTCTAAGGATTGAAAATACACGTCTTTGTGCAAGAAGTGATAAGTGTTTACTACACCACATCGAGCAGAGGTGTATGTTTCTAGACCTTTGGGCAAGAAGTGACAAGTGTTTACTACACCACATTTACCAGAAGTGTAAGTTGCTAGAGCTTTGGGCAAGAAGTGATAAGTGCTTACTTCGCCACATTGACCAGAGGTATATGTTTCTAGATCTTAAGGCAAGAAGTGATAAGTGCTTACTTCGCCACATTGACCAGAGGTGTATGTTTCTAGATCTTTGGGCAAGAAGTGATAAGTGCTTACTATACCACATTTATCAGAGGTATATGTTTCTAGACCTTTAAACAAGAAGTGATAAGTGATAACTATACCACATTGATCAGAGGTATATGTTTCTAGACATTTGGGCAAGAAGTGATAAGTGTTTACTACACCACAATGATCAGAGGTGTATGTTTTTAGAGCTTTGGGTAAGAAGTGATAAGTACTTACTACACCACAATGATCAGAGGTGTATGTTTCTAGAGCTTTGGGCAAGAAGTGATAAGTGCTTACTACACCACATTGATCAGAGGTATATGTTTCTAGAGCTTTGGGCAAGAAGTGATAAGTGTTTACTACACCACAATGATCATAGGTGTATGTTTTTAGAGCTTTGGGTAAGAAGTGATAAGTACTTACTACACCACAATGATCAGAAGTGTATGTTTCTAGAGTTTTGGGCAAGATGTGATATGTGCTTGCTTCAACACATTGAGCCGAGGTGTATGTTTCTAAAGCTTTGGGCAAGAAACGATAAGTGCTTTGTTACACCATTAAGTAGAGGTGTATGTTTCCAGTTCAGAATTGCTGTTTATCGCTTTGAAAAAAGATTGTCGAATTCAAAAGTGTCAGATCAAGCGGTTACAACATGGAACACTACATATTCGAAAAATATTATGTATTTTGTTAAGTTTATTCGTTGCAGTCTGTTTATATATTTAAGTAGCCTACTCATGGTATTTGGTATTTGCAACAGAAGTTTCCTATCCGACATAGTTAATGTAATTTCAGGTCGATTCGATACAGTCTGTTTATTTTAAGGTATATGCAACGGAAGTTTCTTCCAACAAAGGCCATGTAAATTAAAATATATATAGACCGAATTACTATCATGGTATGAAAAGCTTGAAAGGAATTGAGTGAATAATCCGCATCCTGTATACTTTCAGTTTTATGTAATCAGTGACCGGGGTAGGGGCACAGTAGGCCTACTCCCTGAAGGCTTAGTGGACATCAAGCTTACCCACACTGTTAGAACGCGGATTAAAATTTTAATCAACGCGGATTACCTAGTGAACCACTCATTTGTGGGTTAAAAAGTTTAACCAACAAGATTAAATTTCTGCTAATGGGGATTAAAATTTTAAGCTTATTGGTTAAACTTTTTAACCAACAAATGAGTGGTTCACTAGGTAATCCGCGTTGATTAAAATTTTAATCCGCGTTCTAACGGTGCAGAGGGGGAATGAAAAGCATAAAAAGAAAGAAAAAAATAAGGGAAAGGGGAAAGAAAAATGGAGAAAGGGACAGAGGGAAGAAAAAGAGAAAAGAGAAGGGGGATTGATGAAAAAACATAAGAAAGGGGAAAAGGAGTTTTTAGAAAAAAATAGTTGTTTTTCGTTAAGACGGTCAACAAAGGACATTTTCCCCAGAATTATATCTCCATCCTTTGCTCCACACTAAATTTACTCCTTTTTGGATAGTTTTTAGACTTTGACGGTGTTTAACGGTATAAATTAACCAATTTATCAACGCGTATCTCAGAAATGTAACCAGTTTCCCAAAAATTAAGAAAATGCATACCTCTAAAATCTTATACAATATTTTGCTTGCCTCTTTATTTTCCCCGTCCTATAATAGAGTGTGGAGAAATTAGGCGTATGGGTCAGATGAAAATTTTAGGGTTATGCCCTCACCCCCGACAACCACCACTGTTAATGCCTCTCTATGTTATAAAAGCAAAGCTGGAAACTTATGTTCACTTAAGTTTAGACCATTCCCGGGAGTATATGGTCAAATATTGGTAAGCTAGTTTAAATGATGTCATTCGTATTTTGATAGTTAATTTACAAATGTATCCAGCAACTGTTGCAAAATGTGTTAAGTTGATTCGACACGAGCGACTGTATGACTCGGTGGATGAAAAACGACAATCTGAAGTTGTGTAACATTGAATTCCAAAATATCAATGAATATTGACACAAGCTGTTTTTCTTGCATTTTCACCAGCATTTAATGAACATATCACCATGGCTAATGTCACCGATGCTGAGAATGCTGAAGGTAGGCCGAGCTCGAGGGTGGGCGGAGTACGGTTATAATAGGCCCTATTATTGTCGAATTTATGCTTCAAACAGCACGAAATATTGCAAGTAAGACCTAATAAAAAACAAACAAAACCTTCTTTGTAAAAATGCTAAAAAGGTGTTTAAAATTGGGCTGAATCGTTCAAATATCAAGACCCCGCTTTCCTTTTTAAAGGGTTCTTCAAAGTTTGGCCGTCGGAACTGTCGTCAAACCAACATCTGGCTGTGGAAACCTGGATCACACGGTCTCTCTTCAAACCACCTCCCTCCCTGCCTCACGACCATTTGAAGTACATGATTGTTCCAATAGCGACAAAACAAATCCGGCAGTTTCAATTACCCCATCGATATTGATCTAATTATAATGAATGAATTACAGTTTTCGCCCTGTGATTGGTTACACCTCTGCCGTGCCCCTTTATGATGTCATCATACCGTAAATGTACATGTAATCTTTTTTTTTTTTTACAGGATTAGGAAAACTTCCGATCAATCCTTTATAAACTTAGTCAAATAATCATGTTGAAACTATAAATGAAATTAACGACTGAAAAAAAAACACACGTGTAATTAACATGATCAAATAAGTTGAAAAAAATTGTAGGGGCATTTAACACAATGTTCAATTACCACAGATGTCTCGTAAAATTATAAGACAATCCCGTATATATTGCTTTTTCTGGAATTTTAATTCGGGATTTGATCAGCTCATCCAGTCGTTAATAGTCTGTATTAGTTAATATTGATAACCAGCTAAAAATGTTGAAAACAATGGTTTTTCTAATCCAGGCGATTTACGTCCTGTACAAAACATATGTGCTGTGCCATTAATTGGCGTGACCTCAGTTATTTAGAAACTCTTGAATAAGGTCAATAGATATGTTGAGGCTTCAAATGGTCGTGCCCTCATCACATTTTGAGGAATCTTCGGACGAGAAAAAGTTACGTCACTGGCCGGGTGGAGTTTCGGATTTGTGACCATCGGTCGTTAACTTGTTTTGTTTTTCTTCGTTATTACTATGCATTAACATTTATCATTTTGTCGTTTCTGGTTTTTGAAGAGGAGAAACATGTAATGATAAGTTATCAATGGAATTCTCAAGAAAGGATGAGTAAACTTCGGGACAAACTCCAGGAGGCAGGGTATAATGTGTGGATGGACATCGACAAAATGAGTATGTATGCGTCGATCCAACTAAAATTTATACAACAAACGCATTGATTTTGATTCATTACAAACTAACGTTACTAACAAACCCACTTAACCCTTAAAATGACACGTGTTGTAAACCCAATTCTGAAAGGGGTGCCAAAAATCTTGTTTTAAATAAGATGTGCCAACCATAAAAGTACCTCCACATCATGATGTGGAGGTACCCTTATGGTTTATTCAGAGTCTGTCGATATCCATCGCACGACGCCCATCGATGCGCAGTCTTTAACACGCGCTATCCCTTGTGCATAGCGCGTGTAAAGACTGCGCGTGCATAGCGCGTGTAAAGACTGCGAGTCGGTGGGCATCGATCGATGCATATCGACAAGACTCTGAATAAACCATTAAGCTCCTACTCTGAAAAAAAAAATAGTGTCATTTTTGAGTTCCAAGACAAGGCAAGCATGCTATCATAGCATACTTGTCTTGCTATAATGGTGTCATTTGACACCTCTGTAATAGTGTTACTTTGACGCATTAACGTGTCATGTTAATACGTATAGGGTGCCAATTCACCACCTTGACACATTCAAGGTGTCATGTACCACCTTGACACATTCAAGGTGTCATATTGACACCTTATTAGGTGTCAATTCAAATTGACACCATTGGATGACGATCCGATACCCCATTGAAGGTGTTAAAATAACCCCTTCCAAATGTTGGGAGGTGTCATTTTGATACCTTCAAAGTGTTGGAACACGTAATATAATTAACATAACACATTGAATGTGTCAAAGTAACACCACAGAGGTGTCAAAATGACACCATTACATGCTTAAAACCTTTATTTTTTCAGCGATATCTACAATGCACCAGCATGATATTTTTTCCTGCGGAACTGGGTCGGTAAATTAGGGGCAAACAAGTGTTTCGCCTGCATGTACCGCAGGATAACGTGTCAAGGTGGTGAATTGGTGAACCACCTGAAACACAATTGATGATCTTGATTGTCAGAACTGTTGACTATTGACTCCTCTGTTCCAGTCAAAATCGAGAAAGAAAAGGCAGGATAGTATCCATCATGATGCACATGTCTTTTCAGGTGGAGATATTCTGTCAGCAATGGCCAAGGCTGTTGAGAACGCAGATGTTGTTTTGATGTGTGTTTCCAAAGACTATCAGAAGAGTGAGAACTGTAAGGCAGGTAAGAATACAAGTTAGTAGCAGCAAACACTGGGGAAATCTACACGGAGTGCTGATCCAGATGCAAACGCACCTCGGAGATGCGCATATCCGAGGTCCAAGTTTAAGTTTAAGTTTAAGTTTATTCATCTCTATAAAAACCAGTACATAGGTATAAGAGAATGTTACTATATACATAAGGTATACATAACTTACAAGTGTCATTTATAGACTCTTTACTACAAAATATTATGGTACATGTTCAAAGAGAATGTATAGCCTTTTATAGGCCTATTATATACAATTCAATTGAACGTTTTCATTATACAGCAACAGAATTTAACAAGATTGGATAATTCATTGCGATTCTGATTGTTCATCAATTTACACATTTTAAGAGTGTTGGGCCTAACTCTATAAAATGGTCTCAAATATTGTTTCCTTTCAGCAGCAAAAAAGTTACATTCAAAGAGATAATGAAATTCGTCTCCAAGTTGATGTCGATCACATAAAGAACAAATTCTATCGTTTCTCTCTATCCCTTGATAACGCCCAGTTATGATCGGAAGTTTGTTATTTCCACATCTGAATTTACATAAACTTATTCGATCGCGATTGCTCAGTGTTATCAGATAGTTTTCAAACTGTAATTCTGACTTGAAAATCCTATAATTTAAGCAAGAGCTCTTGTTAAATACCTCGGCGTTCCACTCTTGTATGAACATATCATGAAGAGTTTGTTTTAAAGTGGATTTAAGCCAAGTGGGATTTATAAGCTCAACATCAGAGTTCCAAATGTATGAAAGCCCTGTTTTGTCAAGAATATTCTTGACTTTGCATAACCATGGCGATTGATAAATTCCTTTATCGAAGAGTGTTCTCGTTAACCTATAGATTATGTTTGACAGTTTGCTGCTTTTGCTGTTAGCAAGTTTGAACCAGTACATAGTTAATCTTCTTTCAATAACCGTGCGCATAGCACATCTTCCTATTTCACCATAGACCATACAACTGCTAGTATTAGTCCTTATTCTGAGGATTAATTTACAAAACCTCAAATATAATTTCTCAACTTCAACTAAATCAGCAAAACCCCAGACCTCGCAACCATAAAGTAATATTGGAGTAACAAGGTGATCAAAAAGATCAAGTTGTATGTCAATAGGGAGATCGAGTTTTCTAGCTTTAGTTATCAAGCTGTACATTGCTCGTTTAGCTTGAGCTACTTGTTTAATAATAGATGCTTTAACTCTATTATTATAATTGAACTTAATCCCAATCGTTCACTGTTTCAATGTGATTGTCACCGAATTTGAAATTCTCACTTTTTTTTACTTTACCACGTGAGAAAACAACAATCTTTGTTTTGTTCCGCATATCTGTAGACCGCTTGCACGTACGCGTACACTGACTGCTGTGCATCAGATCCGGATCTGACGCCCATGTAGCCACAGTCTTCTGCAAAGTGGTTTACGGAGCTGCGTTTTCATCTGGATTTGCACTCCCGTGTACATTGCCCCATTGTGTAACGACAAACACTGTATAGCAAGCTTGCTATTTTTACAATTGTCATTAACTTTTACAACTTTGCTCCTAGAGACGTCAGGTGACGGCAATCCTCGTCATATTCTCGACAGACCTTTGTGCTCTTCTTCTTATGTTACCAGGAGAATCATCTGTTTTAGCTTATCTTTGCCGTGACCACAGGCCGTAATTCTACCCACTGCAGTTCATGCATTTGGAACAATCAGATGTATATAGGGCCATGCGTTGCCTATAGTGGATAAGTCCTAAACTCAGTGTTAATTACCGGGCATTGAGAGTCGTGGGTTCGAATCCGATGGGCGGCGTGTGCAGTGTCCTTGAGAAAGATACTTGCCCGAATGTGATCCTCTCCACCCAGGTGTCAAATGGGTACCTACTTTCTTCAATGCTGGGAAGGTAACAGACTCGTGGGGAAGGAGGTGTGACGAACCCCTCATCGCAAATATAGCATATTGTGGAGTCTGGCCCAAACGCTTCGTAAGAGAGGTGGGCACTCCGATCTGTGTAATACAGGCCGTACCCTTTACTTTTACCTTTACCATATCAGATGTATAGTTGGTGACAACACCAAAAATGGTGTTGCATGCCTCCACTCGGAGCATTAGAGTTTGAGTAGGCCTATTATACTAGTAGGCTATCTGTCATGCATTTGTTACAGGCTTTTGGGAAAATGAATTATATCTTTGTCAATCATGTCATATAGGACTATTTTTACCATTGATAATATAGCGTTTGATTGTTTCTTTCAGAAGCCGAATATGCACGATGTCAAAAGAAGACGATAATTCCACTGAAGATCGATGATCATAGCCCTTCAGATTGGCTTGGATTACTAATGGGAATGAAACTTTACTACGAAATTCACACTGATGATATCCTAGATCGAACCTTTCCTAATCTGTTAAGAGAAATTGGGAACAAGGGACGACTAACTATAAAGAGTAAGTTTCAAACGGTACCTGATTGAAAACTGTCAGGTTTGTAGACGTCATATATGAGGAATGCAACGAGTGAGTATGTCAATTTGTGGAGGTACTTAAAAGGATCCCATGCTATAATATTTTCTTTCTCGTTATATCAATTATTATTCATTTTCAAATTGTATAGATTTGGTTATAAATCATATTTCACAAATACGTTTCCAGGTATCAGCGGTGTATATAAGGCATCACCAAGAGGAAACAACATGCCAAACAAAACAGTTTGTTGATAGCGAATACTTCTACTTCTGCACCGCAGGATTTTAAAAAAACGGGAAAAGTGTACAAACTTAACTCTTCTGGAGCATCAAAGAAAACTTAGCTGATGGAGTTTTTATTGCAACGATGAGACCGAGACGTTCAATGCAATACTATAAGATTTTGATCAGAAATGGTTTGAGTAAAAACGGCCTAAAATTAAGGAATGTGACTGTCTAATAGCGTTTTCAAATGTATTTTTATCAAAAACTTGTTTTGCTACAGAAAATGGATAAAAACTTGTTTTGCTACAGAAAATGGATAAAAAAGAATTTTGTTGAATTAAATTCGGGATCCCGAATTTAATTCAACAAATGGCCATAACAGAAAAAATAGGCATAGTTAAGCCAAATCGTTTGGAGGGTATTAATAACTACCAAAAACCTGGGACTACAAACCCAATCAGCTAAAAAAAAATCAGAAGTCATGGCTGACAGGTGGCGCTTCATTTTGAACACCTGTAGTATTGCTTATAGTATTGCATGCTTTAAACTTAAAGGCGTTAATGTTTGAAAACGTTTGATAACATTGTACTAGCGGCAACTTCAAAATATTTGAACATGAACATCCAAGGCGGGGGAAAACGACACAGTCACAGGAAGCTTGATTTCAAGTATGGTCATCATTCTTTCTATTACATCCGGTGGTACTGCAGGTTTTATTTCGTTTATAACGATACAAATATAAAATGTGTATCATCATTTCGCTTATATATAAAATACTAACAGGTTCAGAGTATTTCTGCAGTCCTGCTTGTTATATTCGATCAGTTATGCTACGATCAGGAGGTAAGCTGTTATATTCCGTTTGTACTATATTTTGTTACAACTATATGTGATGGCTCACACCGAAAGGGGGGACTTTGAAGATGATATCAATTTTGATTTTTTCATTTCATCTGTTGCAGCATTTTATAAACTTTAAAATGACATCTTACTTGTTGAAATTGATCAAGGCGATCAAATTATACAGAAGAAAACTTGTTGGAAATTCTTATTATTTTCTTTATTTTTTGCTGCCTATTTTCACCTGTATCTTGAAAAGTTTTCTGTCGCAAAGTCCCCCTTTTCGGTGTGAGTCATCACATATATACCACGCTTGGAAGGACCTCGACCTATATATTGAATATTAAAATTCTTGTAGTGTTTAAATGATTTCTTTCTTGTATTTGCAGGACGATGGAAACCAGTCGAGGGTAGCCAAGCTTTGAAGTGTTCCATTTGTCTTCAAAAGTTTAATATACCGAAGTCGCTTCCATGTTTGCATACGTTCTGCCAATGTTGTCTCATACGCCTTGCTCCTATTGGCACGACAAGCCGCATATCTTGTCCTGTATGTCGTCAACAGTTCCCTATTCCTGCTGAGGGTGTTGGCAAGTTTCCGACGAATTTCATTGTCCAGGAATTGGTAGAAGAAGAAGCTTTGCGGTACCAGCAACTCGACCAAGAAGGGCGGGAATTTTCTTGTACCTGTTGCCAGGTTGGAAAACAAACCCGAGTTGTAGCAAAGTGTCAAACTTGCAGACATTACATTTGTAAGGTTGGCTTTGAAGCGCACAGAGTTGAAGCCGATTTGAAGGATCATACAATTCTTCTATTGGAGGTGAGTTAATATAAATTCATACGACCAATTTATTGAAGTATAGATAGGCGATATATTTTTAAAAATGAGTCTCATTTATAAGAGGAAATGGTAGGTTCACAATTGTCAAAAATACACACAAGCATACTGGAATCATATCAAGGATACCACTCGCTTCCTTTTACAGTAAAACTTTTTCCGGTTCATCAGGGACGGACTTCCTATAGGTTTATCAGATTTAGCTTGAACTTGAAAAATGATTTAACATTATGTGCTATACCAAAAACCATGAACTCTTTGCTGTTTCTGCCGTGCACAGTGGTAGCAAAAAAGTGTAGGCCTATGTGTGTTATGAAAAATTAACGAGTTCTCGTTTGTTCATCTTTTCATAGATTCTAGAGACTTAGCATATGATCGTCAGCATATGAGCATAATGAGGATGATATAATCATGATGTCACCCTCATTTCCAACATGGCTTGCAGGTGTCAATGTAATGTTCCGAATAAGAAACGAAGTGCAGAAAGTAAAAAAACAGGGGAAAAGGTATACTCTAGGTCCCATCAAAAACTATACCCTAACCTAAACCCTAAAACTAACCCTATCCCTCAGTATCCCTACATCTTAACCCTAACCCTAAATTAAACCTAACCCTAACACTAACCCTAAACCCTAACCCTAAAATTCTGGATGGGACCTAAAGTAGGTCCAAACCTTTTTTTTTTTTTTTTTTTGTTCGTTTCAGTGCTCGCTTTTTCGGGTTTTCTTTTTAAATTACTTTTTGTATATCATTTTTCTTCTTTCCTTAACTTATCTTCCACTCCCTTTCTGTTCCATTTGGTTAGGGTTAGGGTTAGGGTTAGTTTTAGGGTTAGGGTTAAAGTATAGTTTTTGATGGTACCTAAAGTATACTTTTTCCAAAGGTTTGTTCAATTATTTTGTGCTTGGCATTTCAGTACGAAGAATGTAGGGTACACTGGGGTAATTTGGGACATGAGGTAAAATGGGACACTGAACTTTGAACGCTGATTTCACTAAGTATACAGGGTGTCCCAGAAAGAATTAACTCCTACCTTTAGCGGGTCATAACTTTTACAAAATACAATGAAATCGAAAAATTTAACTTGAAATATAATGTACAGGTCATAGATTATCTAGTTTATGAAAATCACGTGATATGGCTCAATTGTTTTGATGATATGCTCGATTGCGTTACAAGTGGTGTAAAAGGCTTCTGTCCAAGTTTCAATATT